>JAXGGA010012727.1:0-37736 GCA_038373865.1 Uloborus plumipes | reverse complement strand
TTAAATAAATTGAACTTTTTCAATGAAAGAGTTATTTTTTTCCATTGTCATTTTGAATACGTGTTATAACAAAGTTCTAACAATTGTTTTTATTCAAAATTATTAATGACATATTTTTTCTCTGGTACCATTTTGAAAATGTGTTTTTAAATAAAATTGCAATTGCTGTTTTTAGAAGGGACTTTTTTTGGCTGCGATCCAAATATTAAAAGAACTTTTTCGTTTAGAATTTTGCAATTAATTTTACAGGAAGAAAGCGGTTTGGAAATAATTGTTTTTGGAAAGGAATTTTATTTGTTATTTAGGGAGAGTGCCAAGTATGCGCTACTTGACATCGTCTTTATTTTTGAGGAAGCATGTGCAAATAATTCGATTGATTCTTTGATGCAGGAAAGCTTTTTAGCGAGCCGCTTTAGCGGGGAGTAGTTTATTAAATTTTTCCTTGGTACTTTAAAGGCGAGCCGCCTTGGCGGCGAGTAGTTTATTGAAACTTTCCTCGCTACTGTAAAGGCGAGCCGCCTTGACGGCGAGTAAACTGTTTAAACTTTCCTCATTACTTTAAAGGCGAGCCGCCTTGGTGGCGAGTAGTTTTCTCAAACTGCCTTCACTACATTACAGCCCGTGCAACGCCGGGCTACGCAGCTAGTGTTTCAAAATAGGCTTAGTATTTAAATCTACCCCTTCTTAAAAAACGTAATTGACCACTAGGTGATGTCAAACAGTCCACAAATTGTCAGTCGATATTTTTTTGCAAATGTAAGCCCTGTAGTAGAATCAGAAATGAAGTCAGTTGTCAAAAACCTAATATCTAAGCGAAGTCGTATGCAAATGGAAACTAAAGATGAATAAGTTTATCCCGAAGCTGATGCATAAATACACTTCTGGGAAAGTTCAGTCAATTATAAAAATATCTCCACAAAAATAACAGAAAAATAACAATAACAGTTGCGTTATATAATACCGAAGAATAAATTACTTAAGATCAATTTTCGGTTCAAAAGTGTGAGATAAAAAACCCTTTAGGGAATGAAAAATCAATTTCCTTTTCATGGCTGAAAATCTATTAAATAGACGGCGAAAAAACCTCGGAGAATGATTTGACACATCATTTATTTTCTATACATTGGATAACTCTAAAAATAGCCATTCTATGTATATTCCACTTAACAGAAAACTGATAGAAGGTATTAAAAATGGCTAAGCCATTAAAAAAAAACCGTATCTATTATTTCATTGAGAATATCGGTAGTTAATTCTATTAAATTTACTTTCATAAAGCATGTACTGTAATACAACACATTTGTTTTTGCTTTTGTTTAATAATATAACTAATACCAAAAGCGAAAAAAAAAATAGTAAACGAAGAATTCCATGGTTAACTTCTGACATTTTACAAGCAAAACAGCTACTATTTTGTAGAATTTAACGTAAAATGTACTTTGTACAAACGATCTTCTTTCCTGGAATGTTGTATTTTTAAGCGGAATTTGATGGTTAAATAGAATTTTATAAATGCATTTTGGATGTTTTTTTTAATTTAACTATGTAGTGTTTTGTGCAATGAGTTACCGCCCGTAAGCCAGGGCTGAGGCAGAACTGTAGCAAATGCACCCACAGCTCGATCATAGCATCCTAAGACTGCAGTTTCGCCCTTATTATTACAGTTCTGCCTCAGCCCTGGCTTACGGGCGGTAACTCATTGCACATTACCCAGCTTTAGCCTTCAAATTTCGAGTTGAGCCGTACCATAGTTTGCGGACGCTCGCTGGTAAGATAAATTCACTTTATCTACCAGTTTGTTGGCTATCTTAGCTACAATAAGAGGATTTTTGCCTCCGGCTCGATCATTGGCTATTCCTAACTGAGGAGCCCATAATAAGGGCGAAACTGCAGTCTTAGGATGCTATGATCGAGCTGTGGGTGCATTTGCTACAGTTCTGCCTCAGCCCTGGCTTACGGGCGGTAACTCATTGCACATTACCCAGCGTTAGCCTTCAATTTTCGAGTTGAGCCGCACCATAGTTTGCGGACGCTCGCTGGTAAGATAAATTCACTTTATCTACCAGTTTGTTGGCTATCTTAGCTACAATAAGAGGATTTTTGCCTCCGGCTCGATCATTGGCTATTCCTAACTGATGAGCCCATAATAAGGGCGAAACTGCAGTCTTAGGATGCTATGATCGAGCTGTGGGTGCATTTGCTACAGTTCTGCCTCAGCCCTGGCTTACGGGCGGTAACTCATTGCACATTACCCAGCGTTAGCCTTCAATTTTCGAGTTGAGCCGCACCATAGTTTGCGGACGCTCGCTGGTAAGATAAATTCACTTTATCTACCAGTTTGTTGGCTATCTTAGCTACAATAAGAGGATTTTTGCCTCCGGCTCGATCATTGGCTATTCCTAACTGAGGAGCCCATAATAAGGGCGAAACTGCAGTCTTAGGATGCTATGATCGAGCTGTGGGTGCATTTGCTACAGTTCTGCCTCAGCCCTGGCTTACGGGCGGTAACTCATTGCACATTACCCAGCTTTAGCCTTCAAATTTCGAGTTGAGCCGCACCATAGTTTGCGGACGCTCGCTGGTAAGATAAATTCACTTTATCTACCAGTTTGTTGGCTATCTTAGCTACAATAAGAGGATTTTTGCCTCCCGCCCGATCATTGGCTATTCCTAACTGAGGAGCCCATAATAAGGGCGAAACTGCAGTCTTAGGATGCTATGATCGAGCTGTGGGTGCATTTGCTACTATGTAGTGTTTTGCTTTAAAAGTGTCAACATATACCCCGTAGAGCAAACCAAATACAATATAAAGGTCTACTTTAAGAATCATATCTTTATTTAAATAATTAAGATTTAATATCAGTAATAAAATGCTCTGTAAGAACAATCGGCAAACGGGGGTGGGGGGGGGTAAAAGACACCCTTGGAGCAGTCAAATGCAGCCAAAACGGAAAGGTGTACAACTATACCCCTACCCCCAGAGCACACATGTCAAACGAGAATTTTCTACAGCATACCGTTTTTTAGTTAGGCGAGATAAATACATACGTAAGTACATCCGCACATGCATACGTACGTACGTACGTAGAACTCGTGGATGGTCAGGTCATAAACAATGTGTCGGTTGTTTCTATGTTTTTGGTACATATTCACATGCTGACGGGTCCGAAAAAAAAATCAACATTCATTCGGGGGTGAGCAAAGCAGAAATTTACACCGAAATGTAAGTGATTTTTTTTATTCGCGATCACAATACTTCCTGTACTACGTAAAAAGGAAGTAAAATGTTAAAACTATTCATCCAAATAAAACTTTAGTTTAACTTAGAATTCAAACTATAAAATTTAGAATTAGAAAGAATCATCTTCCGGGGTGCAGGCATTTAAAAGAAATTAAATTCTTTTTTTTGAAAAGTATGTGTCAATAAACATATATTAAAAGTAGCGAGCTCATACATTGAAATGGAAAATTGTTTTTTGGAAATCGATTCTAAGCCGTCAATGACAATATATGAGAACAGAAGAATGTATAAAATGCAATTCATTTGATATGATTCTGACAAAAGCGGTGTTATTTTGTTGCCACATATTGCAAACGTAAATAAATAAGTAAGTAAATAAAATAGAATAAAATACTGTTAAGACCAGGTTCCAAATATATTTATCCTACAGCTAAATTTTCAAAAGATTGAATTGAAATATTTATCTTAAATATACAAACATTAATTATTGCACAGAGGCGATGTTGAAACCAAAGATACAATGAAGTCTCTTTGACTGTATCGAGGCGTTAAAAGTTGAAAGCAGAAACAATTCATCATATTTTATTTTATAGTTTAAACGCGCATTGTAATCAAGATAGAAAATTATTAACCCATTTACGCCCAAGTTTTTTTAAACAATTTTTTTCAATTTTTTTCTGCTTAACCCCTTCAGACCTGGCGTCCGGTATACCGGACATCAGCTTTGAACAGCTGCTAATCATTTAATAATTGATAAAATTGCTTGATTTTTTTTTGTAGTTTACTTTTGACATTCTGTACATTATCATCTGTGCAAAAATTTCTGGTTTTGGAATTGGCAACATTCCAAAATTTGGATTGGAAGATGGGATTTGACTCGTTTTGCCAACGAGAGATTTTTGTCGCGAAGGCGATTTTTTTTTCTGATTTTTTAAAAAATATATAATCTTTTATTTATCGTTTTAAATGCTTATAATATGTTTTGTTATTGTTTGGAGAATATTTTACGATAAAGTTTGTGCGATGTTTCATATTTTTTGTTGCTGAAATATTAATTTCAAAATATGTATCTGGAAAATTCGACACGTCATAACTCTTTTAATTTTTTACTCACAAGCTTGAAACTTTGTTTGTGAGGTGCTCTTAGCCATAGTACTTTGTGTACCAAATAAAAACATTTTTGGTTAACTATTTCATAATTCCGACTGAAGGGGTTAAAACTCTTACATGGCATGGTTTCCATATATTTTAGGCGTAAAATAGATCGCCGTTGCAATATTTATAAAGTTATTTAACGTCCTATTTATGGGACACTGGGCAGATATGTGAGCAAAATACTTGACTTGACTTTTACAAAGTAACCTTACAGAAGGCATCTGTGATCAATTTCAAGCAAATTAAAATAATTTAATTTTATGATGTATAAGTTCGCAAAAAAAAACTTACTTTTCTGTGGCGACCCAATGCTGGATCCTTGTTTGACTGATTTGTCAGAAAATAGCTGTCAATAAACTCGGATATCCAAATAGCGGCTCTATCTGGTTTTCTCAAGAAGAAGGACTATTTAAGTTGTGAAAACAGCTTTATTAAAAAAGTATACTTATTACATGTGTTTGCATGTAGTAACTAACAAGCGTCCCGTTTTTAGGCTACTGGGCATAAATGGGTTAATACACTGTTCGACATTGAAAATGCAACACCAAGAAGGAGTGGTCAGAAATTCATGCAAATTTTACCGTAGACGCACGTCACTGAGTTATGCAAATGATATGAAATGCGCAGCTCTCCGACGCACGTGAAGTAAGATATAAGAGAATGAAGTTGAAAAGTGGGCTATGTTCATGTTGGTTTTTCTGCCAGACTAATTATCGGAGAAATTTGGTTTTTGTCTCGAAGGATACGTGTGATAGGAGGAAATGCCACGCCGTCCTCAGCGAAGACACTTCCAGCATATAGACGACTTTACAAGGGGTATGGTGATCGGACTGAGAAGGGGAGGTTGGTCCATACGTCAAATTGCAGCTGATACCCACATGGATGCAAGCACTGTGCATCGGCTGTGTCGGAGATGGTTGGAAAGAGGAAATGTAGCCACATTGAGGGGTGCAGGTGCAGCCAGAGTGACGTCAGACCGCTTGGATCGACGGATTCACCGACAAGCTGTGGCGGACCCGCAAGTCACTTGTACGTCGATTCTGCAGCACGTGCAAGGTACCCTGGATGTTCCTGTGTCGACCAGAACCATTTCCCGTCGACTGGTTGCACGTGGCCTGCAATCACGGCGCCCGTTAAGAAGACTGCCATTGACCTCACAGCACAGACTCCAACGTTTGGAATGGTGCCAGACCAGAGCGACGTGGATGGCAGAATGGCAAACCGTAGTGTTCTCAGATGAATCCCGCTTCTGTTTGTCCAGCGATAGTCATCGCATACGTGTGTGGCGTCGACGTGGAGAAAGATCGAATCCGGCAGTAACTGTGGAACGCCCCACAGCGCGACAACGTGGCATAATGGTTTGGGGCGCTATTGCATACAATTCCGTATCACCTCTAGTTCGTATTCGGGGCACTATGACGGCCCAACGATATGTAGATAATGTACTGCGGCCGGTGGCAATCCCCTACCTTCAGGGTCTGCCAAATGCAATTTTTCAACAGGATAACGCCCGGCCTCACAGTGCTCGAATCAGCCAACATGCTCTACGAGGTGTACAGATGCTTTCCTGGCCACCATACTCTCCTGACTTGTCACCAATCGAACATGTGTGGGACGTGATTGGACGCCGTTTGCAGAACCTGTCACTGCCTCGTTCAGAGGGCGAACTGTGGCAAATGGTTGAAAGGGAATGGAGTGCCATCCCTCAGGACACCATCCGCAGGCTTATTGACTCCATGCCTAGACGGGTTTCTTCGTGCATCGCTGTCCGCGGTGGTCCTACTTCTTACTGAGCCGACGCCGTCCTCGCTCTAAATTTTGCTTATTTATTTTGAAATAAATATCACTTATTGTTCCATGCTGTATCTGTCTTCTTACCAAATTTCATCAATTTCTGACCACTACTTCTTGGTGTTGCATTTTCAATGTCGAGCAGTGTATATATAAGGCACACCTAGTTATCATGTATGAACGTGTTAAATTCTCAATCAGACAATTTGAATACAATAATGCAATTTCAATTTTATCCTTTAAAACTAAGTTTTTTATGAGCTTAAAACGCTTATTAAATTATTCTCTTTTCTTTTGAACACATAAACTGAAGCTTGCATGCTGCATGCTTTTAGTAAATTAAAATCGCTCAATAACTCATGCCATATGAACAAATAACATTGAGCAAATTGAATCATCCCTCTTTATTTTATTGCATTGCATTTATTATTTTCCATTTATTGAAATACATGCAAAGGGGTTTGCAATTTTTATTTCATTTTTTTATGGAAGTTTAACTTTAGATGTTCAAAATATTTCTTTTTGGGAAAATTTTGTATTTATTTATTAAATTATTTTATAAACAATTTCTTAAGAAAAAACGATAAATCGAAAGCTACTGTTTAGAACATCATTCTTCATTAAAATTACGCTTAAAAGCCTTACATAAAAGGAACTGCACACAGAATATATTAATACATTAATAGATCAGAAATGCTGGAGAATAAAAAGATTGAATTGAGATTTTTCAAAATGTATATAAAATGAAATTTCAACAATACAACATGTCAAAAAACGCAAAAGCTGTTAAAAGTGTAATAAGGAACTGAACAACAATTTATCTTTGTCAGCCGGTGAGAAATAATTTATTAGAAAACACATTAAACTGCGTGTATTATGAAGAAAATAAATACCTTTGTGCGATTGATGTGAAGTTCAAATCCAACGGTATAGATGCACAAATATACAGGTATACTGCAGACACGTGTTTCGGGGCTACAAAGAGCCCCTTTTTTCAATGCAAGAAGTCTGAGCTTTAGTATGAAGAATCACCCGATAAAATCTTTTATCGGATCCTTTTATCGGATGATTCTTCATCCTAAAGCTCACACTTCTTGCAATGAAAAAAGGGGCTTCTTGTAGCCCCGAAACACGTGTCTGCAGTATACCTGTATATTTGTGCATCTATAACTTTGGATTTAAACTTCATACGTGTATTATGGTATGATTTGATGATTAATTGTTTGCGATGAAGTTCAGTTCGAAGATTTTTAGTGAAATAAAGGGCCTATAAAATTATTAAAGATCGATTGAAATTAGTTGATATTAAAATAAACGTTTAATAATCCTAATAGTGCTTTACTCTTTAGAGTTGGAACGTAGTTGCAATAGTGAAAACTAAAAGTAATCAATGAAAGTGTTTTATTTTCAAGACTGCCATTACTGAACATTGGAGGGAAAAGTTTCGGAAAATTAGAAATGACATTGCAATCAAAAATATATTTAAAACATTTTTTTTGTAAGGACTTGTGCTAACTAATGCTTTAGTCTCTTTTTTCTTACACTTGTTATGTTTCTATCATTTTTTTAAGTAGCTGATATACGTTTATATATTTTATCATTCACTTAAACTTAATGCGTTGATTCTAAATTTCGAAAAAAAAAAAAAAAACTAATGGTGCGATAAAAAAACACTCTGAAAAAAAGTTTGAAACGTCATAGAATATTTCCGAAATAAAATCTGGGAATTCCTTTCTATAAATATTTTCACCAACCAGTGTCAAAATATACTCAGCGGTTTTATGAAGTTTTCCGCCACCACCTTCCTTATTGCCAGTTTAAAATAATTGAGTCCCAAACAATTTTGAAGTCTTTGGATATTGCAAGAATTACATGCATATGCCGTTCTTTATTTACTTGCAATTATGCTTAGCATCGGCTATATTTTCGCTGGAACTTTTCATGGATAATCAAAAAATGCAAAATTGTTATAAGCACAAAGCTGTCTTCAAATGTTCTTAATTTTTCTCAGAAACTTTCTTTATGAAGGTTTTTGAGTTTTTCATGGTTATTTTTAGATCTTAATTTATTCATATTTTTAATATAAAGTTATTTTGGGGATCGCACTAGGTCTGCAAAAGGTTGTGCCTCTACTGCAGTCCCATTTGAAAGAAAAAATATATATACAGTGAATTACTTCAATACATATTAGCGCCTAAGATTCGTTTTTCATTTATCCGTCTTTTTCATGCAGTCCAACAGCGTATAAACGGTGCTGTACTGTATTTAAAAAGTGCAAAATTAATCTTTATAAATCAATCACTTCTTTTCACGAAAATATTTAGAAGCATACGCTTAAAATGAAAAACAATTGTTCTTCCATTTCATTTATTCTGAAAGTGAAGAAGTGAAGACTCCAAAGAAGAGACTTCAAATTAAAATAAGGCACTGCAGAAATGCACTTTGCTTTCCTAGTACATGAATAATTCATTTGCTGCCGCCAGAACTAATTCATTGTTGTCACTTAAAGCTGATACACATGACAAAATAATGCTCGAAAAAGAGCGATAGAAATATTTTAAAATTCATTGTATATATTTTACGTTTGTCTTCTAGAGCAGAACTATTTGATTTAATAATTTATACTATCCTAATCATAACGTATTTAATTATATATTTAAAATGTAAACATTTTTTTAAATACGTGCCTTGTTCCATATCGTTTTTTCTAACGCAGAGCTAAACCAGTTAACAGTTAAATAATGCAATTATACATTCGCGCTCTTATGTGTTTATTAGAACATTCGATGGAGCATCATTTAAAGAAAATGCATTTTACTTACATAACTTCAGATGCAAAAAAAAAAATCATTTTGTTTATGCTGTTTTGAAACTGAAAATGTGCTAGAGTTAGTCATCATACATTTGCTTTGAAATAATGTGTATATTCGTGAAAAGTTAGATTTTAAACGTTGAAATTTTAGCATTTAAAGAAAGCTAAGTACAATCCCTCTGGACTTCCTTCAAGCATAGTGCAGAGTTAAGCTGTTTCAGTTTTGAGCATATATGATCGTTAGGGGAGGGGGGCACATGTGAACAAAAATGCCATTTTTGTATATTTTTATTATAATTTGAGATATAAAAGAAACAAGTGCCATGCACGATAAATCAAGCATTTGCTAATATTTTCATGCAGTAACCCTCTTTTTTCAACAGTGAATTTTTAGGAAAAAAAATAAGTCTAAAATTTGTTAAATTTCATTCACGTCTGCCCCAGTAGGGGGCAGTTGTAAACACACATGGGGCACAAGCAAACACGGATACATAAATGGAAATAAAATACATCTACGCATGTTTTAAGTATACTGCTTATTACACATTAACAAACACTTACAATGATAACAAGGTATTTATTTAACATGATTAATTGACTCAATTCAACGAACAGTGTAGCCCTTAAGTTTTACAGAAAAAGAAACAGAAGATGAAGCTGTACATAAAATTGTAAATGGTGGTAATTTTAGCTGAATTTTAGCAGTTTCTTCACATGTGCCCCCCCCCCCCCTCTCCCCTCAGCTCGTTTTTAAAGCCCGACGCAACAAGATAGGAGCGTCTGCGTATCTGTTTGAGGCACTCTAGCGCCCAAAAGAATGGACCGATTTTGAAGAAATTGCTTTTGTTTGAAAGGATATTTGAACGAAAATGTGCTTCGGCAGGTCGCGTCCTTTGATAACATTAATGAACGAAAATATTAATTAAAAACCTCTATATAAACATTTACGCGATTTTTGAAGTAAAGCCACGCTTGTGGTGAAGAAAAATTAGTTTCCCAGGTTCTTTAGAGTTTTTGGATCTGAAGATGGAGACTCAGAACTGTGTGTTCAAAAACAAACAAAACCATACGAGCTGACCTTTCGCTGAAATCATAATTCTTCAATTGTCTTACCCCCAGGTTTTTCCTTTTTAATTTTGCTAAAAAAAATTAAAAACAGACAAGACAGTATTTGATCAAAAAGAAGCACATTTATTTTAAATTCATCTCATAACGGACTACGTGAAATATTTCCCTCTTTTAAAAAGTCATATCATCAGCACATTAGTACTATGAAATACCCCCCAAAAAGAAGAACAATACTTAGATAATCATTTCAAATATTCCAAAGTGCAGCTCCACTCTCGTCTTCTCTTCCTCCTCCGAACCGCCCTTCCGTCCTCATCAGCTCTCCGTAACTCCCCTTTTTCACATTGTATTTTTTAAAACCGCCACTAATGGCAGTTAATCTTCAGCGTGATTCGGCAAAATTTTAAAGTTAATTACCGTGCACAAAAAAAAAAAAAAAAAAAAAAAAAAAAAACCTTATTATTTGTTGAAAATAAACAGCCCAGTCGATGCCATACAAAAGTAATCTGATGGAGAAGTTGGATTGGCTGGAGATGACACGTGGTTTATAGCTGTCTTCTTCACGGCGTTACCAACCACGACGGGCACACATTGCCATCTGCGCTCTGCCTGCAGTCACGAGATTTGTGACTGGCTGAGGGGAAGGAAGGAAAGCTGTTATTATGCACTTACAGTGCTTCATATAAGATGTGATGGTTTCTCCATCACAATGCTTGAAATTTTAAAACAATAAAGCCAAAAGAAGGAAAGAAAACTATGTGTCTGATAGAATGTGTTTGGAACTTCAATGTTGCACAGAACTCGATTTATAACGATTTTTAACCGACTTCGTAAAAGGAGGAGGTTTTCAATTCAAAGCGTATGCTTTTTTTTTTTTTTTGTTTGTTCGCACATAACATCTGATCCACTGAACCGATTTGGACGATTTATTTTTAAATCGATAGGAGATGGTTAACTTAGGTGCCATGTATTCATATGACGATATTTGTTCACTAGAAAAAAAGTTATGATCGAAAAACTAAAATTTCATGTTATGAAGAACAATATGTGCTATCGTAAATCCTTACTTCAATCAGCGACCCGATGATCAAGTGGTTAAACGTGTCGGGTTAAAGTTCCTGATGGAATGAGATCGAGTCCAGGTCTGCAAGTTTTTTGAACAGCTGCATGGTTTTTTAACTATATTGCGATTATTTTAAGTGCATTTACACTAAAAAGAATGAAATAAAATATTTTTGGAAAAAAAATAAGAATCGACTTCAGTTGGAAATTGCTCTAAAAAGTAAAAAATATTTTTTGTCTTTGAACACCATCGAAACTACTTTTAAACATAAGTTTTGAAGTCGGTGCAAAAACAATGTATAGAATCATACGCAACTACAATTCAACTATAAGTATAAATTTTAATGGATTCGTTTCATTGATTACCACACATTCGTGTAATGGTACAAATATTCTGCTTTTAATTTTCAATGGTTTCTCTGAAAAATGTTGGCAGAATATGGTTAAATATCATTTTACCTATCGTTTTTGCGCCGACTTCAAAACTTATGTTTAAAAGTAGTTTCGATGGTGTTCAAAGAAAAAAAAATATTTTTTACTTTTTAAAGCAATTTTCAACTGAAGTCAGTTCTATTTTTTTTTTCCAAAAATATTTTATTAGCAAATGCGGCTAAGCCTTTATTTACGCGATTGGCAGCCGATGGCGTTGGCAGACAAGGAAAGAAAACTAATTGGTTTAAAATGTTTATTCATTGCCAATTTCTACTTATTAACAATTAAAGTATTGATAGTTGATTTTAGTATAAGAATTAAAAAATTATTTTTGATTCTCCCTCTTTATTCTGCTTTTGTAACAAGCAAAGTTTACTCTAGTAAGGATTATTTTTAATTTTCCGCCCTTACCATGTCTTCTTGAAAAAAACTAAATATATTTAAAGTTATAGCGCTTTGTAAATACTGAAGTTCGTTTTAATATGAGGTTGAAAATCAGGGTTTTTATTTTTAATTTAATCTTAGTACTTGTTATTATATAAAAGAATTTACACGAAACATTTTTTCACGAGTTTTATGTTTTAATGAAACCATTTGATCTAGTGTTCAGAAGAGAAAAAAATACACATATAGCCTTGGGGGGATTTAAAGAAGGAAAATTTCTGTTTTCTGGTGTTTTGAACCTGAAGATGTGCTAGAATTATGTACTTTTAGTATGTGTTAAAAATAAGATTTTATACATTTAACGTTCTTCACTTAAGGGAAAAAGTAGTATGATTCAGCGTTTAGCTTTGTACTGACCATTATGGGACATTTATGATGAAGTTTATTTCTATTATATAAATATTTGAATACAAGTAATACAAGAATTATTGCTATGTTTTCATGTTAACAATAAATTTACTTCAACTGATGGTTATTTTTTTTTCTTTTTATGTTTTTCGTTGACAATTATTTTTTTTACAAAAGTTTTATTTTCAATTAATTTATTAATTATTACATTTTATGCGAGATACTATTATCAATTCACCATCTGTACTTTGAATATTTTAACATTGCATACAATGACATTTTTGTAGTCATGTGCATTTCATTATTCTCCAAAAACTCATACATTCGCTCCAATGACCTATTTGAAGTATTTTCTGGGGGAATCAAGCTAAATACCTGGATTCTGTAGAAATCTATCAAATGATATTCAAAAAAACTCATTTCGTAAAACATATGCTCAAGAGACGAACAAATGTCATTTCATTCCTTTTTCCCGAAAGTAAAAGAGTGAAAACAGAGTTCATACTGAAGTAAGAGTACTAAAGAAATGCGTTTCGGCTTTTCAGAGCATGAATAATTCATTCGCAGACGCAGGAACTCATTCATTGCCATTTAAATCGGATTCATCAGTATCCAAAAAGAAAAAAAAAAAAAAGAAAGAAAAGCGACAGGGATATTTTTCAATGGGCTGTATTTTTCGAATTCAATTCTTATGCAGAACCATTTTCTTGTGTTGATTTCAGAGAAAATCGAATAATTTTGGAATCATACATTTCGAAAGTGTGTTTCCCCAAAACACGGTTTTCTCCCTCAGTTCTCCTTTTGGAGAAACCTATTAATTAAGCTTAAGAGAAACGCAATTACTTTTATGTTTTTATCCATTAAAACGCGACCGTATAATTGTGTATGAATAGAGGTTCGCCTATAATATGACTTGACCTATACGAGGGCTGTCTGAAAAGTTTCCGACCTAACATAGATAAAATATTTTTATCGTCCAAACTGGCTGTTACTTTTTGACATCGTCTCCTTATAAGTCCATACACGTCATCCAGTAATGCTCCCATCCTTTCAACCCATCCAAAAGTAATGATGAAAATGTATTCTCAGAAAAGCTGTTGACAAAGTTTGTGACCTCCTCATTTGAAGAAAACCTTTGTCCTCCAAGTGCTTCTTTCAGCTTAGGGACCAAGAAAGGGTCGCTTGGGGCCAGGTCTGTTGAGTAGGGTGGGTTTTCAAGGATTTCGAGCCTTAACTCGTGAATTTTGGCCATGGAAACCACTGAGGTGTGAGCAGGAGCATTTTCTTGATGAAAAAGAACTTTTTTCTTTTTCAAATGCAGCCGTTTTAATTCTATTTCCTCCTTCAATTTGTCAAGGAGTGTAGAATAGTATGTTCCTGTTATGGCTTTTCCCATTTTAAGGTAGTTAATGAGTATCACTCCATGGCTATCCCAGAAAACGGTCGGCATCACGTTTCCTGCAGAAAGAACTGTTTTGGCCTTTTTTGGAGCTGTTCTCACTTTGCAGTCCATTGTTTTGTTTCTAGAGTGTACTGATGAACCCAGGTTTCATCCACAGTGATAAGTTATCAGAAAAACTCTGGTTCATTGTGCCAGAAGTGCGCTGCAAATGTTCATTCGGACACGTTTCTGGTCAAGTTGAGCAAACGCGGCAGTCAAAGTGCAGCCAGCTACCGCGTGCTTAATTTCTAATTTAAAATATGGCATGCGCATTCCTTAGATATATTCATAGTTTCTTCTATATATCTCACCTTCAATCTGTGTCATCCAGCGTCATTTGATGAGCTTTAGCAATGTATTCATCAGTGGTAGCAGTTTTGGGTCGACCTGAGCATTCATGAACACTCAAGCTGATACGGCCACGTTTAAATTCCGCTACCCAAAATTTTACGGTTGTAGACGATGGTGCAGAGTCCTCATACACAGAATCGTACTCCTTTTTAATTTGTGCAGGCGTATTTCCTTTTTAAAACAAGTAACGAATCAGAGCTTGATATTCGATTTTTTCCGTTTTCAAAAAAACTGTTGGAGCAACTCACTAGTATGGCTGTCACGCACACAATTTGAATTAAAAATTGCCAAAATTACGGTTCCTAGTTTCCAAAAGACTCCTTAATAAGAATATCTCCCTGTGTTTCATAAGTTTTGCCCTTTTCATATCGAGGTCGGAAACTTTTCAGACAGCCCTCGTACTTGACCATGCTTCGAATAAACTTGACTGTGATTGCTTGCTGTTCGGAAGATGTCAGGACAGATGTGACGTGACGTGACTCCATGACGATCACGTGACAATGAAAATCTTGATAACTGATTGCTTGGTTCAAAAAGTAGCCAGATTTTGCATAAAAAAGTAGCCAAAATTGATGCAAACTTGGTACCTGGTAATTCCTCGCAAAGGCTTGAGTATCATACAAATGTATACGAGTAAACGCCGTTTATTTTTTATAAAAAAAAGAATTAAACACATTGCCGTTCTTTAAAAACAGTTCTGTTATTTAATGCCAAAAATGATACAAAAAAGAACATTTTTCACACTAAAAATTATAATTTTAAAACCTCTTTCCTCTGAAAATCTTTTTAAAGAGTTAATTTTGTGAATTTAGAATTAAAGTACCTTCATTATAGGTTTGTTCAGAAATGTGCTTTCTTTTTTTCTCTCTTTTTTTTTTACAAAAAATGTGAATTACAAAAAACAATGACGCTCCAGTTCACATCTTGTTCTGTTCATTGTTCACTTCAATGAAAAGCGGAAAATGTAAAGTGTGGTGAAAAAAAAACCGCCTGTATAAGTGTGTATGGATTTGTTCCACTCCTCAAGAAGTGCAATCTCCAAGTCTCGGACAGTAACAGGCGACCTTGGTCGCGCAGCAATGCATCGTCGAGCATGTCCCAAACATGATTGATTAGATTCAGGTCAGTAGAGCACGTTAGCCTTTACATACGGTGTATATTTTTCAGTTTCAAGCATGTCCTCTACCAGATGAGCTCTCTGCGGTCGAGTATTAGCGTCTTGTAAAACAAAGGAAGCTCCAATAGCCCCTGACTAAGGGATGGCATGATGTCTCAGTAACTCGTCTGCATACCTTCGGCTGTTCAAAGTACGAGTACCATTATAAATGATATGCAGGTCCGTACGTTCGCCTATGCAGATTCCCCCCGTACCATCCATCCAGCTTGTCTGTATTGTGAACTTTCACCTGTCCCTTCATACTAGAACACGTCCAGTGTCACTCTCCAAACCGAATCGGACTCGTCTGTAAACAGCACTTGGCACCAATCACGTTGCTCCCAATATCGAAGTTCAGCAAACCATCTTCTTCAGGCCACACGGTGACGTGGGGTCAACTAAATGCAGAAAATTGGCCTGTGTGCATAGAGCCCTCCATCATGAAGCCAATTACGTACTGTTTGGCTGGACACGCTTCCTCCTATTTCCAAGAGCAACTGTTTTTGCAGATGCGTAGCATTCTCTATTATATTTTGACGTGCTGTTAACCGTATATACCGGTCATCTGATGCTTAGTGGCGCATGAATGACCTTGGCCTGATCGACATCCAACATTTCCTGCTTCTAGGAATCGATTTCACAGCCTTGAAACACATCTGACGACTCCAACATCATCCGCGACACTACGTTGTGTTTTCCCGAATTCTAGCCAGCCTATAACACTCCATGGCATGTATTCCGATAAATCAAGTTATTGAGACATTCTCAAGTAACCTTGTCTCAAAAAACTACTGAGAAATCGAATTTCACAGTTGCGGTAATAAAACGGACGCATTTGCAACATCCAGATTTCTGCACTTATCTTCTTTTCTGGTTTTTGACGTCATTAACTTTAATTTGCACTTAAGTTTTCTTCTTCCGTGCCGTGGTAGGCTTTAAATTATGGACAATTCATTTTATGTTACTTATTTATATACATTTTTGCGTAACTTCGTTAAAACCATGTGGTCCCCTAATTGTTTCGAACAGTGTACTTTACTTGAACATTGATTTATTGTACGTCGTATAACTGAAGCCTTGCGTTATCAATTATTAAGAAAAATATACCAAGTTTGCAAATGGATCACAAGTTACTACGTTTCTCATAAAAATTGGAATACTTTGGAAGCGCGTACCAAAATGGAGAAGCATTAAAAGATATAAAACTTTCCTCCTGTCAACTAGTTACTTAAGTTTTTAAAAGTCGATATAGTCGCTATAAGTTAACCGGTTAGTTGTTGCAAACATAAGAATTAAACACATCGCCGTTCTTTGAAAACAGATTTGTTATTTAATGCAATAAATAATACAAAAAGCATTTTTTGAACTAAAAATTCCTATTTTAAAAATATATTTCCTCTGACAATATTTTTCAAGAGCTCATTTTGTAAACTTAGAACTAAAGTATTATACCTTGATTATATGTTTTTTCAGACGTGTACTTTCTTTTTTTTTACAAAAAAATGCTGAATTACGAATATCAATGACGCTCCCAGTTCATATCTGGTTTTTGTTCACTTCAGTTTAAAGCGGAAAATGTAAAATGCGGTGAAAAAGAAACATAAAAAACAATAAAATTCTCCATTTTGGAAGGAATTACATAAACTCTTCAACATTTTTTTTTTTTGAAAAAGGCAAACCTAATGAATTCTAATGCCTTCATTTCACTAGAAGATTTTTTTCCCGGAACCGTAACGAAAGCAAATAAAGAACAAAAATTATATATAAATAAGCAAAAAAAAAAAAAATGCACACACAACTAAGTAATGTCAAACCAATACTTAATGTTTTTTCGTAGAAAAAAAGGAAAACTTTAGAGCTTTGTTTAGGAAACACTAATGGGCCCCCTTTAAAAACTATCCAAACTTTTTCTCTCTTAATAGGCTTTGACATGAAGTACTATAAATCTGCTTACATTTAGAAGTATATTTGTATACTTAAAAAAAGTTCAACTAATAACATCAATGTCCATAATCTTCGTTATGTTTCAAATATTTTTGCTTTTAAAATGTACTATAGCAAAACATTTTAAAAACTATAAATGTTGTTTTACATTTTTTTAAAATTTAGATGAAATGTTAAAAAAATTTAAACTGTTACTGCGTTGTACGTTATCTTCACTGTAAGAGGCATCACTTTGTTATATAAAGTATTTAAACTTTTTTTACCCACCATATGGTTTTTATAACCTATACAAATTAATAATCAAATGATGATTTTTAAGATTTTCAGCATAAAGGGGTTGTTTTGTACAAAATATTAGAACATTTCATTGTTAAGTTACTATCCATATAAAACTGTAAAGCAAATATAGTTGCAAGAATTAGTTTGCTGTGAATAAAAAGCAAAAGATAATTAGTGGTTCATTTACAAGAAGTACAGTACCAAGTTGAATGAAACACCCTTTGTTCTGCTTGACCAGCAGACATCAAATCAGGATTTCAATTTTTATTCCATCCATTTGAAACTATCTTTTTCCCTTCATATCTAAAGAAAAGCTTTAAGAACAATTAAAAACACAAATTTACAAAAATAAAAATCTTGAATGTCACACCTAATGAATTATTGATGAAAAAAAAAACTCAATAAAATTATTTTTCTAACTCAAAGCATTTTTAAAAAGGGATTTAAATTGAACAATCTATTAACAGGCTTTTTTTTCTTATTTTTATTGAAAATGATGTTCACTATTTGACCTTAAACAAATAACTTTTCTTATTGCATTAGCCTATCATAAAATTGCTGCCTCCGAAATTTGAACTTTGTTTGGAGGATATTTTTACCCTAAAATCTACACTCAGTGGCTCAACAGTCCACAGGGGCTTTTGTCTAGTGTGCCCATTTTAGTTTGGTAACCAACGGCTCTGGGTTGCAAGTCAAATGCTCCGACCTGGTGGTAGGCCCAACATGGAAACTCAGAGTTTAGTTCCCAAGCAAGCTGGGTACTCATTTTATCAACCCACTAAATTGATGAAAGGCTGAGTGAGCCGTCTCCAACTTGGGAATCGAACATGAGTCTACGACCACTGAGTCTCTGGGCTTCAAGTTTAACCTGCTGAAGTCAAAGTTGGAGGCAGAAAGAATA
Organism: Uloborus plumipes; assembly: GCA_038373865.1. Lineage (NCBI taxonomy): Eukaryota > Metazoa > Arthropoda > Arachnida > Araneae > Uloboridae > Uloborus > Uloborus plumipes. Next base: position 19,311 of record JAXGGA010012727.1, on the reverse strand, counting down.
TTGTACGTTTCAGTATTATTCTCAGCAGATGAGGTGAGCAAGAAATTCTGATTGCTTAAAAGCTATATAAGTTAAGAAAAAGTAACAAAAAATGATCTGTAATGTTGGAAAAATAAAATCCTTTTTAGAAAAACTGAAGCTAAGCGATTAAACATTGCTTTAACGCTTTTCGTCAGTTTCATGACTCTTACAAATTCGATATGCTCAATTTTTTAAACAAGGCACATGAATCTATATTTTATCTCAAAAATATTGTACATTTCAAAGATGTTCAGCTATACAGTTAACTTTATGTTTTATGTTAGTGAGGTTATTACACATAGTGCAACACTACATATTCATGCTACACTCTTTCCATATTTTCCAGAATATCTTCTCAACTTGTACTTAAGCAGGGCCATAGGCATTTCGCAGAGAGAAAAAGCTGCTTACCTAAGCATTTTATTCATATTTTCGTATCGAAATACGTTGTAAGAAATCCGATACTTTGGGCACGTTTCAAATCCTTCTGGCTTCAAAAGTAACGAGTTCTACCCTTCTTTGACTTTTTACCGTGACATAAGCATGAAAGTAGAAGAAATTTATCCGAAAAAAGACGGTGGATAAGAAAAAAAAACTCGAGAACGATCAAGATTTACATATTGATATCTTGAATCAACAAGCGTAAATTTTGCCTCAAGAGCAATAATTTCTGCCCGAGTTTTTTGGTCGCTGTTTTCGGAACGAATAATGTAAAATGCAAATGCAGATTAGACAAAAAGTCTTTGAAAAGAAAAATATGTTTGTGAAAAAGTTCTGAGTCATGAATTGTATGCTCTTTTTAAAATTTTGCATGGATTTTCATACTTTTTAAAAACTATTTAATGCGTGTCCTATAATATTTTGCTGAACCTAACAATTATTTTAAAATTATGATTCATATTCCTACATGCACTGCAGTAGAAAGATAACAGTCAGTATCTACAAAAATGGGTGTAACTATGTAATTGTGCCCTCTTTCAAAAGGTGGATTTGATTTTCGATAGGAATTGTGTTAATCCCCCTCTCCCTTTGCCTCTTTACCGAAGTATTTTTCAGTCTCACACACACATACACTAAGTTATGACTTATGTTCGGTTTCTTTTGGACCGTTTTAGTACACGAACAAAATAGGCAAACGTAGCAGTATTTCAAAAAAGGCTTTTGCAAAGAAAATTATTAACACATTTAAGTTTATTCGAACACGTCTCTTATACAGGGTGTCCACTCCAATCGTGGCCCAATAGCTAATTTCTAAACCGTTAGAGATAAGCATATAGTTTATTAAGGAAAAAATCTCCAAATTACGAAAGGAATTTTGGATCTATTCAATGTTTTTCAAAAAATCAAATTTTGAAAGAGTTACGAAATTTAAATTTTTATACAGCCCCCCAGTCCTATCAATCATATTTAGTAAAACATTCTTGACACTGTAACGTATAAAACTAAAAAAAATTACTCTTCTACCACAAAAATGGACTGAGTTATGACGTTTTGAAAAATCAAGATTTTGCATTATTTCATGACGTCATCGAGAGATCTCTCAAGGGATCGTATGCGAAATCCTTCAAAATCTTGATTTTTCAAAACGTCATAACTCTGTCAATTTTTGTCGTAGAACAGTGATTTTTTTTAAGATTTAAACGTTACAGTGTCAAGAATGTTTTACTAAATATGATTGATAGGACTGGGGGGCTGTATAAAAATTTAAATTTCGTAACTATTTCAAAATTTGATTTTTTGAAAAACATTGAATATACCCAAAATTCCTTTCGTAATTTGGAGATTTTTTCCAAAATGAATTATATGCTTATCTCTAACGGTTTAGAAATTAGCTATTGGGCCACGATTGGTGTGGACACCCTGTACAGTCATGCTCAAATTGCTTTAACTCGCTTCAAGGACTTCGGCAAAAGCCAGAAATTGTTTCTTCTAATCCCTAGATTTATGGCTTGCCAGCGGCATCCGCGTTACATTATTAAGCTTCACAAAAATAAGGTGCATTTTGGAGCAGTTTGGGTGAAGGTAAACAAAGTTTCAATGTTTTAGTATGTATTCTCACCATTCTGATTTAAATGTTGGATATTTTGTTCAATATTTGACGCAACTTTTCAAGCATGAGTTCATGTCAGTATTTTTTATCTTTTACCTGAAGGCTGTGTGCTAATGAATTTTGAATGAAGCAAGCTATGAGTATGTATCGTTGAATCAAGAAGAAAACTCTTCTTCGGAAAAACAGTAAATCAGATTCGTAGCGAATAAGCTTTTACCTAAAATCGAATAGGGTACCAAATAAATAAATAAGGTAAATGCACTTAGAGGTTTATCCAATCAGGTTTGATTAAATTAGGACCGAATACGGAACGCAAATATAATCGCCATGCAATTAGCTGACATAAAAGAATAGTAGATGAAGAAATAAGTACTTCAATACGAAGAATTAAGAAAAAAAAATGTTGGGAGGTTACACTTCCATGCTCTTTATGTTATGCTTAACAGACATAAGTGGGTCAAACAATTATATATTTTATAAAATCTTCCAGAAATGCACCAACAAGATTTTGTAGCAAAATTTTACCGATGCTTGGGTTAACTTCCATTTATTTTCTTTACAATTTTCATTAATCCAATAAGAGTTACATATATCTTGCATATTCTTTGAATTTTGCATTAACTGACAGATCAAAACTGGAAAATATTTGAGTAGAAATAAAAGAATAATAACCTTTGACTTTTTAAATATATTTTTTCGGTAAATATCCTTAATTGACTTGTCTGGCAGTGACATCTGTAAATATTGGACAAATGAAAATAATTTACTGCATTGAAAAAATTTTGCCTTGGCATTTTTTTTTCGCATTTAAGCTGAAAGATTTCTTATCAACTCCAGCAAATTCAATAAGTCGCGACGTTGCTAATCTGTTCTTATTTGCCTCGAAAGTAGTAGAAAGAGAGTGGCAAATATTTTTGTTTAAGTTATTTAAGGTTAAGCAAACGTATGTATGTTTCTTACGTCATGGAGAACTCTCAAAGGTAACGGATAAAGCAGGCATCAAAAATTTCAGAATTTTTCAATGAAATCAATTAGTCGAGCCTCATCAAGGTAGAACAACAATTAATTACATGACAATTACTATTCCTCCACATGTTTAGTTGTGATATTCACATTTAAAATTTTGAAAACATCCAAAGATTGAGGTTTTCTGAAGAAGATGGTATTTTTTAGGAGTTACTAAGTTAGTTGCAGCTAGAGTTAATGCTGTTTCAGATTTCGCATTCAAAGAACATTCTCTCAAATCAAATGATGTAAGTTTTGTCGCGTTTGATTGATTTTTTTTCACCTATTAATCTTGATCCACCTTTCCAAAAATGTTTTATTTAACCTCATTGTAATCTTTAAAACCAGTTTTACTTGCATTAAAGGAGGAAAAGAAAATGTTTATTTTACCATAGCAATTCAGCATGAACAATATTATTTTTAATAGTTATTTTTTTGTTGATGTAAAATGTTAGATCTGCGAAAAACAACAACTCACTTTATTGCTGTTTTTCGAAAATTTAATGTTAAAAAATTTAATTTTCCTATTACTGCTTTCAAGCCCGAATACTTATTAGGGATTAGCTAAAGTATATAGTTCTTAACTTTAAGTACAACTGCTTTACTTTAGATGTTATTATAAACTATGGTGTCTGCAAGGTGTCATTAAAAGAAATTGAAATCTTACAACGGTAGATTCATACGAATAAATAAATCCTATGCTAGATTTGTAATTAAAATACTACATATTTCTTCATTCTAATATGTCTATATATATATGTCTATATATATATATGTTCTTTAAATTTGTGAAGGTTACACTTACAATATGTTATCATTACTAATAGTATGACAAACACTATAGTTTTTACGCTTGCACTAAACCCATACTGATCTAGAACTTTCCGTGCGGTTTAGCAAACATTAAATTAAAACAGTATTTCATTAAGAGCATTGTAAAAAAATAACTATTCCTTCATTTAGTTTGTTTCTTGAAAGCAATATTGAGTCGCGTAAAGTTAATTTCCTTTCTTGGTACTAACGTTGCTAAATTTTACAACTGTATTATTTACTCTAAAAATTCTCAGTGTTTTTAACTTAAGGAGAAAATATCTGTTTCAATAAAGGTTTTAACGATAATAAAACAGTTGAAACTATGACAAGAAAAAAAGGTAAAACACTAAGATTTCAACAAGCATAAATTTGTTTTAAATTTTCCATTAAGTTTATGACTATCTGTATCAAATTAGATAACAGTTCATGACATGATACAGCAATATTTTTCGTAAACAGGAATCCTGGTAATATATTTTTATGCTATAAATACTTTAAATCTAGGTTAAAAAAATCACGGCAGATCACGGCATAAAATTTTCGTTTTACAGATTATTGTTATTTCAGTGAGAATGTATTGTGTCATAAAGAATTCGTTACGTTTTATGATGAAACGCGTAAAAGTTTACGAAGCAATTTCGGTTTCTTCGACTATTGACATTTTCGCTTTCCGCTGCACTTCTTTTCTTTCAAAAACTGGTTTACAAGAATAGTTATTTTTGCGTTGCCGTTTTATTTTGCTTAAATTTATTGTGCTAAATATGATAATCGTCATAAACTGAATAAATGGGCAGAAATACGTTAAAGTTAGGGTTAATAGTACGTGTGTGTCAAGTAAAAGGTGTCAATAGTAAATTACTGATAGTTTTTTTCCTAAACAATCCCAATAACTAAGCGTTTTACATTGTAACACGTTCTATCGTTTGAACTTTGTTAAAAACGTTTCTGTAATTATGTAATATTTTTCTCTAGTTTCTGTTCCAGAAACAGGAACTAAAATTAAATAGAGAAAATAATTTGAACTTTGAAGTCTCGAATTCAAATTATGTTTTTTTTTTTTTTTTCGTTCACAACGACGAATAGCTATAACTGCGTGTGTGTGTGTTTGTGTGGTAGGCGTGCGTGTGTACTGTCCATCTGTAAAAGCCGTGCCTGGCACTCGCGAACAGTTCCACTTAAAAAAAGGTTGATGGGTTGTGGCGGGTGATAACTTTCCAAACTTTTCAATTTAGAACTTGCATTTGCTATATCCTTTTGACATATTCAACTAATCCATGTATTTGAAATTTGCATCGTTCCACGTTATTTCATACGGCTTAAAAAGCTTTTTATTATTCTTCCCCTTATTGTTATCTTTCCTAATACCTTTTTTTTGGTAGGATCAGAGGAGACCTGACGCATGCGTAAATGCGCGGTAGGTTTTACCTAAGAAGATCAGACATTAGGCGTGTGTCCCGCATGGTGGGGCAATAGGACTGTCGCAGACTCCGTCTCACTGCGCTACTTTGTGTTGCATAGCCAACCTTCAGAGGCCGATACACATGTCCGGGTTGATGAAGAACCGGGACACGAGACGTTGGCAGACTGCCAATCTGAATGGGGACTATACGGTGTTTGCAGACCTTAAATAAAACATGCAACAATTTGTCATTGCTCAAAATATGTTCCGACAGTAAGACTTGATTATAAATGACATTTTGCCAGTTAGGAAATATGTAAAATTTAAATTTATAAATTTAAATCGCTTCTGAATAAAAGAAACACATGCATATCCACCAAATGGAGAAAACAAATTCAAATAAGACATTTTGCTAAGCTATGCAGCATATGTGTAAAGTTTTAAATTTTAGACTTCACAAAAAAACAAAAGTGCTTACACAAACGCTCCTTCACTCGATTTTATAAACATGTTTTCAATCAAAAACTCCAAAACTATGCCTAAATGCAACTTTAATTGACACTGAACGTCACTACCGGGCGGAGCCAATAAGAACTCACAGGCAGTCAACGATCTCCTCTAATTCGCCAAGTAGGCTGTGACGTTTTATCTAGCTCGTTTTTCATAGGCTAACGTCACGCTGACATCACGATGTTGTTGTCAAGAAAGGTTGCAGTGTAGTATAATTAATATACGAATATCAAAAATCTGTTCCTAGCTCACATATGCTTTCTCAATATTTCCAAACATTTTATTTTCTCCCGCATTTTTCAAAATTCTTAAAACGCAATACATTTTAACGCATTCAAATGCTACAATTAAATTCATAAACAAATGTAAAAACCACTTGCAGTATAATAGATTTTTCAATGTTAAATGAAGAAATTCATTGAATGTACTCTTTCAGCTCTGAAGGCAGTTTTCGAAAGGCGGTACTGAGATAAAATTATTCTGAAAACGTGTATATTTATGTATGAGTAGAAAAATGGAAGATAGTTGTTTTTGCATTTAGTTAAAAAAAATACGCTTCCAATACAAATTTAAATAAAAGCAATATTGCAAAGTTTTGATTACTCAAAATAAAATACTTTTTCACAATTTATTAGTCATTTACCTTATCGTCACAATTTTTGATACTAAATGGTAAAACAATTTAACGATTTTTTTTTGTAAAGCTGAAACACATGAAAATAATAAGTGCAATAAATGGTGTAAACAGAAATTTCGTAGTAGTTCAATTTTCAATTTGTTCATGTGCGTGTGTTGTGTGCATGTGTGTATGTGTGTCTGTGTGTTACTCCAAGTAACTTAACATTATATAATTTCCACACTCAATTTTTAAATTTTAAAATTATTCTTATTTGCTTCTTTTTTTTAATTTAATTATTTTTTCGGATCACAACTATGTGTTATTACAATAAACTATATCATATTACAAGTATTATTTTAGATAATAATCTAAAACGGACACATTTTTCGATCAGAATCATTTTATAGATGTCTATAAAAAGACTTTGCAAATCAAAAATCAGATTTTGTAGAATGTTGCAGAGAGCTAAAAATAAACTATATTTCATTATTTCCAATTGGAATAGTAGGTCACCGATTTAGAAAATGAGAAGGAAAATTTGTTGAGCTTGAAACATCAAGATCTCATCTCGTACAAATGATATACCTAAACATAATGATTGCTGGCTGGATTAAAAAATTTAAGTATATTTCAAGATAGTTCAAGAAAATTCGTCGTTTCTGAATAAATATTTCTTTAAATAATAAAATATTATGTGTCTTCTATTAGTTTTTTTTTTTAGTATACGGGCCATTCTTTGTGAACTCGTAATTGGCTGTCCGGACCGAGTATTTTAAAAATAATAAAGTGTAAAAAAATAATTATCACTTTGAATACAAGTAAGGCATTAATACTTTGTGGCCTAATTGTATTTGGAGCGGTAGCAATTTCATTTTTTTTCTTGAAATTATCTAAGCATCAAAAACACAGTCCCCTATCAAAAACACTGTCCCAATCACATAACCTGATAGTTAAAGGTAATATTTAAAAAAAAAAACCTATTAACACTACATGCATTTGGCAAGTAATATCTAAATATAGGACATTATTTCATCAAAATTATACGCAACTGAATATTTTTGATGAAATAATGTCTAATTACGTATTTCTAAACTTAAAATTGTCATGTAAATTCTGTCCGGAGTTTTTGCAAACACTTCCCTGCCACAAATTCAAAGATCCAATAGAAAAAATATGTTACTCTTGCAAATGAGTGATTCCATACCAACTCACCGAATGGGGGTCGCACGACCAACTCGGATTTTCTTTTAATTTGGCACACATGTTGATCATATGGAGGCATGGAAAAGTCCAAACTGTTAGGTTCCTGCTCCACTTATTTTCTGAGATACATGCCCTCAAAGTTTGTCCGCCACGTCAAAATACTGAAAAAGTGATGTTATTTAATCATTTTTTATAAAAAATCGTACTAATGCAAAATAAAAGTGTTAGATATCTATGGAAACTAGTTACTCCAGGCATTCAGAAAAAATACTAGAATGTTCATAATGAAAATTTCTAAGGTACAGGGCTCTTTGAAGTTGTAATCACAAAAACTCGATTTTGCCGATTTTGCTAAAATTAAGGAATTTATTCCAAAAAAAGTAAGACATAACCAAAAGTTTACTCACTTTCTGGTAGTGTACAGATGTTTACTATAAATGGTTACATAATGCATAACTTGGATTTCTCACTCCTTCTTGGAAATATTTAAGCTTAAAGATAAGCCATAAGGCAAAAACATGCGTTTTTGGCCATCTTGGCAGCCATTTTTCTCATAAAGGGGGAGCAGTAGAAACTTTAATTTTTTTTAAAACAAACCACTGATATGTTAGCTATTTACAGGAAAAGAGTTTACTTTTGGTTAGTTCTTCCATTAAGAGATATCCTGCTGACAGTATATGCACGTTTTTCGCGATGACCATATGCTTGTGTTACCCCTCTCATGGACTTAAAATTAATTAAACCAAAAAATAACGATATATTTATTAATAGCTGTATTATCTACCCAATATTTCATGAAATTTAATTTATTAAATCATTGAACAATAAATTAGATAATTGATGAAAACGAGAAATAGTATTTCTCTGATGCCTGAGCATTATGCATTCATAATTATAAAGCACTAAATACTTTCTTGAGAAATTAATTAACATAAAGGAGCTCTAAATATTTATATTATAAGCAATACCCAATCTTGTGATTGGGATATTCCTGTTTTTAATTGCAGAATTTCTTGAATATCACATGAATATCAGGAAAAGAAATGAGGTCTTTTCGTTTGATGTAGGATATTTTATGACAAATTTCATTTGATGGGCTACTAACTGAGCATGGTGATAAAGAGCTATTAATTTCAACATCGAATTCCATTTTACCTTATTAACAGTTAAATATTTACAAAATAATTAAATAAATAATTTAATATAAAGCCATGCTTGAAGAATTAAAATTAGTGCAACTAATTTATTCCCATACTGATCTTTACAAAACTGACATGTGTTGAGCACTAATAAGAACTGACAAGAATAAGTTTACTCATTAAAATACTAGTTCACAGATACTATAAAGCATACATTCTATTTTCTACAAAATAAGACTGCAACAAAGAACAAGGGTATAAAGGGGTAAGTACTAAAGAATTTCTTGAAAAATCAATTAAAATAAAGGAGCTTCGAATATTTATCTCAGAAGCAATACCCAATCTTGTGATTGGGATGTTCCTGATTGATGGCTATAAACAGGAGGATGCCCTTGTTCTTTGTTGCAGTCTTATTTTGTAGAAAATAGAATGTATGCTTTATAGTATCTGTGAACTAGTATTTTAGTGAGTAAACTTATTCTTGTCAGTTCTTATTAGTGCTCAACACATGTCAGTTTTGTAAAGATCAGTATGGGAATAAATTAGTTGCACTAATTTTAATTCTTCAAGCATGGCTTTATATTAAATTATTTATTTAATTATTTTGTAAATATTTAACTGTTAATAAGGTAAAATGGAATTCGATGTTGAAATTAATAGCTCTTTATCACCATGCTCAGTTAGTAGCCCATCAAATGAAATTTGTCATAAAATATCCTACATCAAACGAAAAGACCTCATTTCTTTTCCTGATATTCATGTGATATTCAAGAAATTCTGCAATTAAAAACAGGAATATCCCAATCACAAGATTGGGTATTGCTTATAATATAAATATTTAGAGCTCCTTTATGTTAATTAATTTCTCAAGAAAGTATTTAGTGCTTTATAATTATGAATGCATAATGCTCAGGCATCAGAGAAATACTATTTCTCGTTTTCATCAATTATCTAATTTATTGTTCAATGATTTAATAAATTAAATTTCATGAAATATTGGGTAGATAATACAGCTATTAATAAATATATCGTTATTTTTTGGTTTAATTAATTTTAAGTCCATGAGAGGGGGAACAAAAGCATATGGTCGTCGCGAAAAACATGCATATACTGTCAGCAGGATATCTCTTAATGGAAGAAATAACCAAAAGTAAACTCTTTTCCTGTGAATAGCTAACATATCAGTGGCTTGTTTAAAAAAAAATTAAAGTTTCTACTGCTCCCCCTTTATGAGAAAAATGGCTGCCAAGATGGCCAAAAACGCATGTTTTTGCCTTATGGCTTATCTTTAAGCTTAAATATTTCCAAGAAGGAGTGAGAAATCCAAGTTATGCATTATGTAACCATTTATAGTAAACATCTGTACACTACCAGAAAGTGAGTAAACCTTTGGTTATGTCTTCCTTTTTTTGGAATAAATTCCTCAATTTTAGCAAAATCGGCAAAATCGAGTTTTTGTGATTACAACTTCAAAGAGCCCTGTACCTTAGCAATTTTCATTATGAACATTCTAGTATTTTTTTTCTGAATGCCTGGAGTAACTAGTTTCCATAGATATCTAACACTTTTATTTTGCATGAGTACGATTTTTTATAAAAAATGATTAAATAACATCACTTTTTTAGTATTTTGACGTGGCGGACAAACTTTGAGGGCATGTATCTCAGAAAATAAGTGGAGCAGGAACCTAACAATTTGGACTTATCCATGCCTCCATGTGATCAACATGTGTGCTAAATTAAAAGAAAATCCGAGTTGGTCGTGCGACCAACTTTTCTTTTTTCTGATGAGTTGGGATGGAATCAGTCAAATGCTTCTTGGCATGAAGTTTAAAGTAATCAGTGTGAATTTGCTGAGAACGGTGTTGAAACGATTCTTAGTTTAGTTTCAGAGCCACATTTGTGATGAAAGTATGCATCTGGTCCGTTGCGAAAACAGTGCTAAGGGAAGTGATTTTATCAGTGTCAATTAATTTAATTTTGAGACATATTAGTTATCATTTCCACGATGTGTGCCTAAATTTATAGGTAGTCCCGTATATTACGCTACAAAGTGCAAATACACAGTCCAATGGCAGAGTCCACTTATCATGATTTATCATAAAATAAATAAATAAATAAATAAATAAAAAAACTTCAATTGGCCCTCTTTCGAACCAAAGTAATAAATTCATTTCCTGAGCAATATTATTATAACTATACGAACATTTCAAAAAATATTGCCCAGACAGATTCTGTATTGAAAATGAAGAGTTTACAGAGAATCGCCCATACGAAAAAAAAAAAAACCTCGAAGATGAACCAATACAATATGTTTTAAGAAAATGCACAGAGCAATTCAAGCCTGGTTAAATGCCTCAGTTGTTTTTGCTTCCAAAAGTGCACCCGTACACTGCACTTTTTTTTTTTTTTTTTTTTACAGAAATAATGGTTTGCAATGAAGAGTCTGGAATAACGTACAGATAATTTCTACGGATTTCTACCAATAGTTACAAGAGTTTAAAAACAACCTAAAGGGAATGCGACACTTTTTAAAATGTGATCTAAGCTATTACTTTTAGGTACTTCAATATAAACAATGACAAGTTCACTTTTCGGTTAATTTTTATGATTAAACAGTTAGTTTTGCATGTATAATGAATCATATAGACACACATGTCCTATCAATTTACATAAACTGTACTGAATCAATTTTTACAAAAATTGACAGACATGATATTTATGTAGCAATTCGATAGCTTAATGTGTAAAAAATATCAATACTCCACCTCAAAGCTATTAGTTCTTAACATTAATGGTATACAGTCACACCAACTAGCATATTGATCGACAAACCGACATGCATGAATTTAACCATATCTTAAAAACGTACTGCGAAATTTAAATATGTATTATTATTAAAAAAAATGACATTTATCGAACAATATTTTTGTTATACATTGCGTTTTCTTTCATTAATTTTATTCTTCTATACTTTACATAGAAAAAAGGTTTGAAGATGTTAGCTCAAGTATATTTGTACATGTAATTACAAAAATAAATAAATGCTTAGCAAAAATTTAGTTTTTGACATATAATTTATGTTTATTCAATTATAATTGAGTTATATTTGAAGCATGGTTCTTTCATACATAAATTTAGCTAGTAGAAAAAGATTCCTGATTTAATTAACAAATGTTATGTTTCAATAAAATATACACATTAATAAGTTTATTTCTCAAATTACCAAAAGAAAAAAACAATGTTCGTCAAATTGTCAGTTCATCATATTGCCAAAGGTGTCCGAAATTTTGGTGGACATTTTTTGTTTTAAAATATTTTAATGTGCGAAATCGCATAAAACAGTAAAACATGTATGTTTAGTTATAATTCAACTACATTTGAAGCACGATATTGTTATACATATTTTTAGTTTATAACCCAGAAATAATTGAATTCCCTGTAAATTACAAGCTCTAGTAAAATCATGCACTTTCATAAGTTGAGCTCTCATAATAAAAAGGAAAATATCCACGACAGTTCCAATTCACCATATTACCTAAGGTGTACAAAAGTATGTGGAGAAAAAACTTTTTTGGAAACATTTTAAGGGGTGAAACCGAATAACATAACAGTAAAACGCAAAGGTCGAAAAATCTTCTGCTTCCGTTGCAATGAAAATAGCAAAAAGCAAAGATAAAAGGGAAATAGTGCCAGAGGTTAAGAAATATTGGCTCAGACTCTAACGGAAGGGAAAAAATTCAATGCTCAGCCTTAAAGTCTACAACAGAGAGGAGAATTTTTTAACGTCTCGGGAGTAAACTTCTCGAGGACAATTCTTTTTATCCAAACAGTTTATTCAAGCTCATTTTTTATTCAGAAATTTTTGTATTTTAAGCGAAATCTTTGATTTTTACGTATCACTGCATCTTTGCTCTAGATTACGTCTTAGTCAAAGAAATGAAACCGAATTTTTTAATGCATGCACAGCTTGGTATTCTTACACATTTTTTAGGGAATTTAAAGTAATATTTTTTGCTATTAAAAATAAGAAATGTGTAATGGAATATTTTGTTCTTCTCGGATGCAATATGTGCGCATGTCATTAAAGAATATTTAAATTTTTGTTAAAAAATAAGAAAGTAATGCAATTTTTTCAGACTGTCAAATTAAAAAAAAGGTAGGCATTTAAGAATAAGCACGGCATTCACGGTACCGGTCAACAGAAGATACGATTTTACTAAAGGTTATTGATTAACATAAGCGTATAATACAAAAGGTATCTTGAACTACTATACTGATAATAGTCACTCACTTAATAATGTACTCATTGTGAATTGAAGATTTTAATGAGAAAACCATTAAGATACTTTTGAAAGTGCAAATCATTTTTCATACAACTCGCTTCTACTCTACATTTACAATAGCATAAACTAAGTTAAGGGATCTGAGCCAACAGTTGTTCTGGATAAGGTTTGCTGAAATTGTATCCACTTGTTAGATCAATTGTCATCTGCATGGATGAGCTCACTTAATACACTGCTCGACATTGAAAATGCAACACCAAGAAGGAGTGGTCAGAAATTGATGAAATTTGGTAAGAAGACAGAGACAGCATGGAACAATAAGTGATATTTATTTCAAAATAAATAAGCAAAATTTAGAGCGAGGACGGCGTCGGCTCAGTAAGAAGTAGGACCACCGCGGACAGCGATGCACGAAGAAACACGTCTAGGCATGGAGTCAATAAGCCTGCGGATGGTGTCCTGAGGGATGGCACTCCATTCCCTTTCAACCATTTGCCACAGTTCGTCCTCTGAACGAGGCAGTGACAGGTTCTGCAAACGGCGTCCAATCACGTCCCACACATGTTCGATTGGTGACAAGTCAGGAGAGTATGGTGGCCAGGAAAGCATCTGTACACCTCGTAGAGCATGTTGGGTGATTCGAGCACTGTGAGGCCGGGCGTTATCCAGTTGAAAAATTGCATTTTGCAGACCCTGAAGGTAGGGGATTGCCACCGGCCGCAGTACATTATCTACATATCGTTGGGCCGTCATAGTGCCCCGAATACGAACTAGAGGTGATACAGAATTGTATGCAATAGCGCCCCAAACCATTATGCCACGTTGTCGCGCTGTGGGGCGTTCCACAGTTACTGCCGGATTCGATCTTTCTCCACGTCGACGCCACACACGTATGCGATGACTATCGCTGGACAAACAGAAGCGGGATTCATCTGAGAACACTACGGTTTGCCATTCTGCCATCCACGTCGCTCTGGTCCGGCACCATTCCAAACGTTGGAGTCTGTGCTGTGAGGTCAATGGCAGTCTTCTTAGCGGGCGCCGTGATTGCAGGCCACGTGCAACCAGTCGACGGGAAATGGTTCTGGTCGACACAGGAACATCCAGGGTACCTTGCACGTGCTGCAGAATCGACGTACAAGTGACTTGCGGGTCCGCCACAGCTTGTCGGTGAATCCGTCGATCCAAGCGGTCTGACGTCACTCTGGCTGCACCTGCACCCCTCAATGTGGCTACATTTCCTCTTTCCAACCATCTCCGACACAGCCGATGCACAGTGCTTGCATCCATGTGGGTATCAGCTGCAATTTGACGTATGGACCAACCTCCCCTTCTCAGTCCGATCACCATACCCCTTGTAAAGTCGTCTATATGCTGGAAGTGTCTTCGTTGAGGACGGCGTGGCATTTCCTCCTATCACACGTATCCTTCGAGACAAAAACCAAATTTCTCCGATAATTAGTCTGGCAGAAAAACCAACATGAACATAGCCCACTTTTCAACTTCATTCTCTTATATCTTACTTCACGTGCGTCGGAGAGCTGCGCATTTCATATCATTTGCATAACTCAGTGACGTGCGTCTACGGTAAAATTTGCATGAATTTCTGACCACTCCTTCTTGGTGTTGCATTTTCAATGTCGAGCAGTGTAGTTTGGTAAAATATTTTGTACGACGAACCTAAGGTTGAGAAAAATATTAGAACCTTATGCAGCTAAGTTTTCTATGTTATATTCAGCTCTTAAGTTTCACATCTTACGATTCGTGCGTCGCATTTAACAATTTGTGTGCATTAAAAACATGAAGTAGGTGTGTTTATATTTCAATAGCATAGCAAGATTAGGTCGTTAATACATACAAATATTAGTTTTAAACTATATACAAGAGTGAAACTGTCATAGTTTAATTATTATTTTTTTTTTTTCAAATTTGATAACACAGCAAATCATATGCGGGGTAAGTGTAGACAAGAAACATAAATAAAATCTCACAAAGTTTTCATTTTAGATTATTGTTAGAAAAGTGAATGGCAGACGTTTTAAAATATTTTTTTGATTTTGCATTAGATTTTGCCTTTGAAATAAAAAAAATTCAGTATTTCGAAACAGCAGTCTGCACTTATGTATTTCTCGTGAACTAGACATTCGCTGCTTTTTTTTTTTTTTTTTACTTCAAATCCGGTCAACGTCCTTTAAAGAAAGTTTTCCATCCCCACAGCATTTTGTATTCTTTTACCGAAAGGATTAGATTTTAATACTGGATTTCAGAAAAAAATGTCAAGTAAAAGACATAGAATTAGGAAAATAAAAACTAACTATGCGAAACAAATGTATCTATATAGTACGAAGATAATAACTCGTGTTTCCAGTCGACATAACCTGCTGGCAGTCAGAAGTACAGTAGAACCGGCTTAATGGAATATCGGTTAATAGAATATCCCGCTGAATGTAATACATTTTCAATGTACCGAACCGTAGTAAATCATTTCTGTGTTAAATTTCCCGGTTAAAGTAATAAATTTTTTGAAGCAATCCCGGTTAAAAGAATATTTTTTAGCCAGAGTTTTACCTCTAGGGACCCAGAGGAGAGAAAGAGAATAAGAGACAAGAGATAAATGTGAAAATCAAAGGGTAGAATGGATCGGGGGAGATGATCAGGCTGTGAAAAAACTCTTCCAAGAATCACAACGGGGGTCTCTTGCATTTCTGAAATAATTTTCCAATTTTGCTTCGGCTGTACGTGTGTCTTTATATAATGTCTTTTAAACGAAAAGATCTTTCTTTGAAAGGAAAAGTGAATTTTATAGAATATGCAAATGCTAATAAATATACGAAGTTACAACTTATATTATAAGGCATTGGAAACGAAGCATAATGCTGACTTTTATTTGTGTTACAAACTAGAAAATCAAGTTACTTGATGCATTTACAGAGCAGTAAACAGTCTAAAATATCCGACTTATTTAGCAACAAATAAGTGAGTAACATCAAGAGAAATTTTTAAAAAATTGCTGTAAATATGTATATTTTACAATAAAATAAATTCGTTTTTTATCTAATTTGTGAATTTTAATGTGTTTAAAGAGTAATTAATTAATATGTTTAAAGTTAATCGTTAGGTATTTGTTGATGAATATACCTGTGGTTAAGGCGATTTGTAACACTTTCTTGGTTTGAATGCAATTTGAAACGTCGTGTGAATGGAATCCCGGATAATAGAATATCCCGCTTATTAGAATAATTTTTCGTGGCAAATTGGCTATTCCATTAAGCGGGCTCGAATGTATTTAAAAATAGAGCAAAAGCTAGAAAATGATAGATAATATCTTATTTTATCACCATTTTAAAGATACGTTGCTGTGTTGAAGGCAATGTATTTTTAATAAGGAACATATCCTCTGCTGTATTCTTGATATAATTTCCAGGTGAAATGAACATTATGATTACTTGTAAAATCGGGCATAACAGCAAAATTAAAGGAGTTGGGAGCTCAAGGGTTTATGTAACAAACCAGAAATTGCGTGTAATTGAAGTTCAAAGTTTTACAGTTGCAGTTTTTGCAGCTTTTTGGTTTTTTGGTTTTGTCATTAGTGTGCCGTCAGGCCCGTCATTTAGGGGGGGGGGCAGGGAGGTCAATTGCCCCCCCTGACTTTGGGAAATCAATGTATTGGCATATAAGTGGGCGTGGTTTTTGCCACTTTTTGGTGAATTTTACATTGTGTATGCACCCTTTGTCCTCCCCCCTTGAAAATTTCGAAATGACGTCCCTGTGTGCCGTATGAAATTGGTCTAGTGATATCTACTTTTGTTTTATTTGTTTACCTGTATCCATTGCTAACCATGGTCCTGAGTGTATTTTTTAAAATGTAACATAGCCCCTTAATCTTCTAAACCCTTCAATTATCAACAGTTAAGAAGCTAAATTATTTGAGAAATCAGTCTTAAATCTATAAAAGTAAAATACATGAGAGTGTAATAAGAAACTAATAAAGTAAAAAGAAAAATTATTGTATTGCACTGTTATTTTTCTCAAAAAATAATTACGTACCGTAAATCAGGGTTACTTGGACCCACAAGAGGGCTACTTGAGCCCACAGTAAAATGATAAAATCTGGGTTTGGTACTAGCGTTAGAGACTGCAGAGGGCTTCTACCTAGTGGAGAAACGAGGAACTACGTGCAAGTCTTCAACTAGTAGTTACCAAACCTAGATTTTATCATTTTATTGTAGTGGGCTCAAGTAACCGCCTAGGGTCCAAGTAACCCTGATTTACGCTATGGAAGGAAAAAAAAAGTTGAAAAAGCAACTATAGCATTGCGATTGTGAAAAAATAAATGCGATTTAGGAAACTCCAGGTCATGAATGAAGTGAGAGGGAGCACCCTTAAGAGAGCGCAAGAACTGCGACTATGACTCCAAACAATACAAATACAATGCTTACTTATAAGGGTCATTCCACGTCAAGTGATCCAAAATCTGAGAAAAATTTTACCTTACATTTTTGTATTTCTTTCACATTTAGCTCATCAATTGTACCCCTTGAGGTAATCAAAAGTCTCAATTTTTGGATTTTTATCTCTATTATTTTTTCATTTATGAGACTTTGAACTTTGGAAAAACCCTCGTTTTTCCATGGATAAGGGTACATAAAAGGGACCATAACTCGGCACCAAATATAGATAGAACGATTTGGTAAATGGCATTTTAAAGTACGTAAGTTGCCGCTTAATCTGATATGCAACATGACTAATTTGATAAAAATTTTCTTTTTCAAAAAATGAAATTTAAATTTCAAATTTAAATTTCTCGAAAAACATGTAATGAATTTTTTTGAAAAAATTCTCAAAAATTCTTGTGTGTTTCATCTATGTTTGTACAAATTTTTAGATTGGGATCTCAATGGGATCATATTTTTTTGAATTTTTGAATAAAACTGTATAGGAAAAAAATGATATTTTTTAGATTCTATTTATTTAAATACTAAGTTCTCTCGCTCGTGATGGTCTAAAAAGTAGTAAACAAACATGAATATGTTTAAAGTGAGCTGGCATGAGCTTATAGATTTGTCAGGTTCACCCCCTACCCCTTTCTTCCCCGCACAACCACTCTTTTTTAATTCAAAACTGTTCAAAATGTTTAAAAAAAACAAAAACTCTTTGATACAAAATGAATAGTAAACTAATTTAAAGTGGGGAAATGGGTTTCCTTATAACTAGACGAAGTATCCCCCTCCCCACCCAAATATACCATTAACACTATACTAATATGACGTCTAACCTGGGGATTGAGTTGAGGATTATTTTCACCCTAGGTATATATATTGTTTTTCAGACGAAGTGTTTCTTTTCGATCCGAACTTCAAAGTGTACTTCCATTCAATATCTGAAATTTAACTTTATGATTCATTTCATCTTCTACTCCAGCACCAATCTTCAATTTTGAAGGGAGGAAATAAATGGGTCATCCCAATATCATAGCAAACAGCAAAATAGCACTGTTTCGCCTTCTTCTCATCGTTTTTTCTATTCTTTTCGCACAAAACTGAAAATAAATCAAAATATCAGATCATATGTCTGTGTCCCCATAACTATCTTTCCTCATTATCTAGTGTGCAGCTGTTGTTTAATTTTTTTAATCGTTTGTGTTCTTTTTCATTTTGTTGTAAAGGAAAGTAATGCAGCAAGATATATCTATATATATATATTAAACAAACACTGCTTTTTTGAGCACAACCTCACATATTTTTTAACTTCTTTACAGATTGCTCTTTCCCCGCCATACCCTACCTTTCCACTCCAAGCTTTTATTTTTTTTTATCATCCCGCCTAGCCCCATTTCAAAGCCTTAGTCTCTACTGATGTCTGGTAGTGTTTCAGTTTGTTCTGTTTGTTACTCTTTCCTATTAGCTCATGAGCTTTTTCCAATAAGAGAAAGGAAAGGCAGTGATGGGGACTGACATATAACGTGACACTTTAATTTCTTTTCAGTTTTGTGTAAAAATAATGGGAAAACATTATGAGAACAAGGGGAAACAGTGCTATTTTGCTGTTTGCTATGATCTTGGGGCGACCCATTTATTCCCTCCCTTCAAAATTGAAGATTGGTGCTGGGGGAGGGGATGAAATGAACCATAAGTTTAAATTCAGATTTTGAATGAAAGTACACTTTGTGAAGTTCGGATTGAAAACGAAACACTTCGTCTGAAAAACAATATATATCTAGGGGGAAAATAGTCCTCAAATCAATCCCCAGGTGAGACGTATAGCGTT
>JAXGGA010012726.1:0-37740 GCA_038373865.1 Uloborus plumipes | reverse complement strand
CCCACACCCCACCCACCACCCCCCCCACCCCCACCCCCCCCACCCCCCACCCCCCACCCCCCCCCACACCCACCCCCCCCACCCACCCCCCCACCCCACACCACCCACACCCCAACCACCCACCCACCAACCCCCCCCACCCCACCACACCAACCCAACACCCACACCCCCCCACACACCCCCACCCACACCACACCCAACCCACCCCACCCCCAACCCCCACCCCACCCCCCACCCCAACCCCCCCCCACCCCCCCCCCCACCCAACCCCACCACCCACCCCCCCCCCACCCCCCCAACCCCCCCCCCACCCCCCACACCCCCCACACCACCCCACCCCACCCACCCCCCCCCCCCACACCCCCCACCCACCCACACCCCCCACCACCCACCCACCCCCCCCACCACCCACCCCACCCCCCCCACACCCCCCCCCACCCCCACCCACCCCCCCCCCACACCCACCCCACCCACCCCCCACCCACCACCCCCACACCCACCCACCCCCCCACACCCCCACCCACCCCCCCCACCCCCCCCACCCACCACCCCACCCCACCCCCCCCACCCCCCCCCCCCACCCACCCCACCACCCCCACCACCCCCCCACCCCACACCCCCCCCACCACCCCCCCCACCCCACCCCCCCACCACCCCCCCCCACCCCCACCCCCCCACCCCCACCCCCCCCACACCCCCCACCCCCACCCCCCACCCCCACCCCCCCCACCCACCCCCCCCACCCCCCCACCCCCCCCCCCACCCCCCCCACCCCCCCCCCCCCCACCCCACCCCCACCCCCCCCCCCCCACCCACCCCCCCACCCCCCCCCCCCCCCCCCCCCCACCCCCACCCCCCCACCCCCCCCCCACCCCCCCCCACCCCACCCCCCCCCCCACCCCACCCCCCCCCCCCACCCCCCCCACCCCCACCCCCCCACCCCCCCCACCCCACCCCCACCCACCCCCCACCCCCCCCCCCCCCACCCCCCCCCACCCCCCCACCCCCCCCCCCCCCCCCCCCACCCCCCACCCCCCCCCCACCACCCACCCCACCCCCCCCCACCCCCCCCCCCCCCCACCCACCCCCCCCCACCCCCCCCCCACCCCCCCACCCCCACCCCCCCCCCACCCCCCACCCCCCCCACCCCACCACCCCCACCCCCCCCCCCCACCCCCCCCACCCCCCCCACCCCCCCACCCCACCCCCCCACCCCACCCCCCCCCCCACCCCCCACCCCCCCCCCACCACACCCCCCCCCCCCCACCCCCCCCCCCACCCCCACCCCCCCCACCCCACCCACCCCCACCCCCCCCCCACCCCTCCCCCCCCCCCCCCCCCCCCCCCCCCCCTCTCCCCCTCCCCCCCCCCCCCCCCCTCCTCCCCCCACCCCCCCCCCCCCCCCCCCCCCCCCCCCCCCCCCCTCCCCCCCACCCCCCCCCCCTTCCCCCCGCCCCTCCCCCCCCCTACCCCCCCCCAACGCCCCCCCCCCCGCCCCCCCCCCCCCCCCCCCCCCCCCCCCCCGCCCCCCCCCCCCCCCCCCCCCCACCCCCCCCCCCCCCCCCCCATTCCCTCCACCTACCCCACCCTCCCCACCCCACCCACCCCCCCTCTACCCCCCCCTATACCCCTCCACCCCCCTCTTTCTCACCCATACCCCCTCCCCCCCCCCCCCCCCCCCCCCCCCACCCTTCCCTCCCCACCCCCCCCCCCCCCCCCCCCCTCCCCCCCCCCTTCCTCCCTCTCCCCCCCCCCTCCTCACCCCCTCCCCCCCCCTCCCCCCTTCCCCCCTGCCCCCCCCTCCCTCCCCTCCCTCCCCCCCCACCCCCCCCCCCCCCCTCCCCCCCCTGGTCGAACTCCCACTCCGCAGATCATTCAGATAAATTCCGGAGTGAGCAAAGTCAAAATTTAGACCGAAATTTGAGTGAAATTTTTTTCGTGATCACAATACTTCCTTTACTACGTACAGGGTGTCCGCGCATATGGAAAGTCAGGGAAAGTCATGGATTTCAAATATGATCGAAATTGTTCATGGAAAGTCATGGATTTCAGCGAAAAATGTCCAAAAGTCATGGAAACTGACTGTTTATCATGGATTTTAGCGCTCCGGACCGATTGAAAATTTTCCCGCGATCTCGGAAGAACGAAAACACTTCCGCCGTCATTCTACTTCGTTATTGGGTGCAATCTGATTTGTCAATTACAATTTCCAACAAGTTGCATTGTGTTGACCAATCATGAATTCTCAAGGTTAAAACCGTGAGCGCGAATTTTGTGTAACTACGCATGTGCGCGGACTCCGTCATCTGATAAAATATGACTTTGAACGACAAAAAGAGACTCAATGGTTTTTTTAATGGTTTTTTCCCCGGCATAGGCAGATTTGCCTTTTACATTTGGTCTCCTCCCCCCCCCTACCCGCTTCATTTGATTCCTTTTTCTTTTAAAACTTGTTTAAATCTTTTTCTTTCGAGGAGTTTATGCAAAAGAAAAACAAATTAAAAAACGATGTTGAATTTTAAAGAAACGGTGCAGGAACTCAACGAGTTCCGTTTTGAAGTCAGATTTCGCCTCACTCATATCAGTTTCTAAACTTACAGTAAAATTTATGGACAGACAATTCATTGCTTACACATGAAAGTACGTTTGAGGGCAAGTACTGTGGGGAGGAGGATGTCGGTAGGAAAAGATCGTTTTTTGACCTCAAAAGCGAACGGACTTCTGTTGCTGTGAAACGCAGTCGCCATGTTTGGTCATTTGCTTTGCAAGATAGAATATTAAGTGCATAATTTTCCAAAAAAAAACAAAGCAGAGTTCGTTTTTTTTTTTTTTTTTTTTTTTCTTTAGTCATGGAAAATAGTTCGCAAAAGTCATGGAAAGTCAGGGAAAGTCATGGAATTGAAAAGTCCAGGTTGAGCAGATACCCTGTACGTAAAAGGAAGTAAAAAAGGAGGGGAGCTTTTCTTTTTTTGCACCGTTTCCATGGAGACGACGCAACATTTCTAAACTTGATAAGCCTATTTTAAAGTAACCGAGTATGGCAGCTGTAGCTAGTGACCAATAATATATTTTCTTGGAGCTTAAATGCTTTCATTCACAGTTGTTTTAAGTGATGAACTAAACAAGAAGGTCTGTCAAGAACTAAACGAGCCTACTTTCCCGTACATCGACATCGGCATTCTAGCATCTGATCATTATTCTCTTGATCATCTGAGACTAAACATTATGTCAAACATACCTTTTTAGCACTTAAAGCTGATTTCTAAAAGCAAAATATACCCCTCTCATCAGATGAAATAGAGACATAAAAAGTAAATAAATGAATAAATGAAGTTTTGTCGCACCTTTTAAAGAATGTAACTGTTACAGTTCTTCCGTAGAAAAATTCCTCAATCGTTTTCAAAAAAAAAAATAAATAAATAAAAGTACAAAGTACATCAAAACACATTTTATCAAAGAAAGGGAAAAAAAAAAAAAACTCGTCCGTCGATAAAATGTCTCGATTTTCACTTTTAAACCGTTGCCAGTTGTTAAATATAAATAAAGAATAAAATGCCCTCGTGAATGAAACACTTTTGTTACAAAAAAAAATCGTCTGCCAAAAAAAAAATATAATAGTAATAAATAAAATAACACAAATAAATAAACAAAAAATCGTCTGCACAGTCAGTCATTTTTTTCTGAGCCTGCATTTCCGCCATGTTTGTGGAGTCGGAGTCGGAATCAGAGTCCCCACAGAAGATTATTCAGAAAAGTACTTTACAAACATTATTTATCAAAACCATTTTTTTACAAAGTTAGTTTGAAGGAAATCCGACTTTAAGTTCCAGGATCAACATTCAACTTAAATTCCCCAGAGGCGCTAATGTTAAATTTTTTTCTGAACGGTTCAATATTGAACGAAAAATGGTTCAAACCAAAAAGCGAAATAAGGGAATGAACCTCTCCGAGATCTTTCAAACAAAAAAAAGTTTATTCCATTCGGATGGTTCACTCAGAAGTTATTAGGTGGGGAAAGGTTGCTTGAACGGTTCAATGTTGAACGAAAAAATGTTCAAATTGAAAATTTAAATACTGTAATGAAGTATCCTTGCTGAGATCCTTCGAACAAAAAAAAAGTTTATTTAAATCGGACTGTTCACTCAAAAATTATTAGGGGTGACAGCTTGCTTGAGCGGTTCAATGTTGAACGAAAAATTGTTCAAATCGGAAACGTAAATACGGGAATGAAATATCCTTGATAAGATCTTTCCAACAAAAAAAAGTTTGTTCAAATCGGAATGTTCATTCAAAAGTTATTAGGGGGGGAAAGGTTGCTTGAACGGTTCAATGTTGAACCAAAATTGTTCAAATCGAAAAATCAAGTATGGGAATGAGTTGTAATCGCCGAGATCTATCCAACAAAAAAAAGTTTGTTCAAATCGGAATGTTCATTCAAAAGTTATTAGGGGGGAAAGGTTGCTTGAACGGTTCAATGTTGAACGAAAAATTGTTCAAATCGAAAATGTAGATACAGGAATGAAGTATCCTTGAAAAGATCTTTCGAACAAAAAAAAGTTTGTTCAAATCGGACTGTTAACTAAAAAGTTAGCATTGCGGGACAGGTTGTTTGAACGGCTCAAAGTTGAACCAAAAATTGTTCAAATCGAAAAATCAAATATGGGAATGAGCTGTACTCGCCGAGATCTTTCCAACAAAAAAAAGTTTGTCCAAATCGGAATATTCATTCAAAAGTTATTAGGGGGGGACAGACAGACAGACCGACCGACAGACCGACACACAAATTCCCCATCTCAATACCCTACTTTCAAATTTTTAATTTTTCGATATTCATTTTACCTTTTTATTTTTTTAACTTGGCGATATTTTTTGGACTTGGCGATATTTTTTTTAACTTGGCAATATTTTTTGGACTTGGCGATATTTTTTAGATGCATTAAGCCAATTTTAATACTTTTTTCGTCTTTCTTTTATTTTTAACGGGAAAGTAGGCTAAAAAGGAAAAATATTCAAAAAAAAAAATTTAATGAAACTTGCTAAAAATGGATTTATGTGTGTGTGCACAAAAAATGTTTCTATTGCTTACTAATTTTGAGAACTATAATTTTAATTCTTTGACTGATTAGTGTTAAATTTACTAGTATTGTTTGATTGATTTATTTATTTTTCGTAGGGAGATGAACATGGACAGAAATTAAAAGAGGCTAATAAGATGGCATCAGAGGTCATATCAAAGCAAAGGTAGCGTACTTTTTATGCATTGTATGAAAGTTGAAAAAAGTTGATTGGAAAGTTTTTAGTTTTTAATTACAAGCGTGAACAATGTTTTATTTGTAGCCTTGATTGCTTAAGTTTAAAACCGTAAAAATTCTAACAAAAATGACAATAGTACAAAGATAATATTTTTATCATAATTGTTTTTTTGAAGGTTGAAAATTAGTAATATAGCTCTGAAACTAGTAGTACAGTAGCTAAATGAAACTTCAGTTCTCACATTATTGTGTACATAATTTTCGTACTCTTTCGAGTATTTTTACCTCAATAGCACAAAAATCTGAATAATGAGGAGAAAAAACTCAGAATTTTTTCGTGCTTAACCAATTATGATTGTAACACAGTTAAGATCCCTTAATAAAGGGACGCGTTGATTACTGCACCCATTTGACTAGAACTGTTCATATTTTTAAGTTGAAAACAGGGCTCGCATTCCCCCTAAAATTCCTAAATTTCCTAAAATATTTCAGACCCCCTAAAATTCCTAAAATTGTGCTAAAATTTCGTGGCATTCCTAAAAAAATTAGAAAATGTACAGGAGCTCTTTAGGCAAACTTAAAATAACTTTCTGAAAGTATTTTATAGCCAAAAGTGAACTTTTGCTAGATATTTAATGTGATAAATAGACATTTTACAAAATATTTCGCTAAAAATGCATTCTTCACACTATTTTTCATCTCGGGTCAAACTTGAAATTCTTCCACTTAAAAACGAACTATTTAATCTTTAAAACAGCTGTTTCATCGCTCTACTTGAATGAAACATAACCTGCTGTGAAATTTTTTAACTTTGAGCTGTTTTTGTGCGCTTAGCTCGATGAATTGCGAATTTTGCAATCTGTTTGCATCCGCTTCTATAAAACTTGTTCATTTTAGTTTACTGTGTAAATTTACAGCTTGGATATCGTTAATTTCATTCTTGCCATTAGTTTGAACTTTGTTTAATTTTCTTTTGTTTATAGATTAGGCTATTAGATGTAGGCTCGTCATTTAATGTCAACCCATTCAAAAATGTCAATCCTGTTGCATCTGAATCAGTTCAAACCATGAAGATTCTTAAAAAAGTGGCATTAGTTTTTAGCAAACTTTGTTTTTGGGTCAAAAAATATTTTGAAAAATTAAATAGATTTAAAATGTTGATAAGGATGTTTAGATAGCATTAGAATTCAGGAATCAGAGAATCCAACAGATCTAGTAAACTTAGGCAACTGTTATAAAAGTATGTGAGTTGTACTAAGCCAACGATTCCTTTTCCTTACTTTTCTTTTGTTTTCTATTCAAAACTAGGGTTATTATGTCAATTATAATTATTTATTATTCTTACAGTTCTTTAAAATTTTTGCTTGAGTTTTTCTTCACCATTTGCATACTTTTTGTGCTTTTAAAAATGCATTAACTTATCAAGTCTTAGTTATTGGGATTGTGAAGTAGCATATATAAAATTGTAGCCTCGGTTTAATTTGATATTCAGAAATGTTTATGTTACTTTAAATATCACAACTCTTAGGGGGGAAAGGGGGGCAAGCAAACATACGGGCTTTTGACAATTCTTAGATATTACGCTATTTATTTCAAAACAAAGGATTGTTGTGAATCTAAGGAACTTTATCCAAAAGAAACTTTTCTGGTAATTAAAAAACTGAAGAAAAATATTAACAAGCAGGTTTGTTTTTAGATAATCTTAAAACTTTGAAATCAAAGTGCATTAAGCACAGCTAATATAATTTATAAAGCTGTGGCAGTACTTAATGATATATGTAGAAAATTTTACCCATTAAGATTTTCCAAAGTTGTCCGGCAATGGAAAATCAATTGTTTTTAGTTTCTTACATTGCATTCAAAAACATGTGGGGGTGGGGGGAGAGAAAATTACTAACTAAAAATTGTTTTGTGATGCAAGATGGTTTTCGATTCGTAACATTGAATATAACAGACCAAACGGGTTCACTTCACAAACTGTTTTCTGGGCACTGCTGTTTTACTAGATAAAAAAAATGATAAAGAAAAAACTTAAAAACAAATTTATTGGAAAGAGCAGGAAAAAAATGTAAATTTGCAGATTTGTTGAAATAGCAAAAATATTAATGAGTTTAAAGAATGAATATTATCTCTGGGTCTTGTGAAATAGCATTTAAAAACAGCTGTAGTAAGCTGTTGTAGTTAAAACATTATGCAAGTAATTGTTGAACAGATTTAATATCTGTAGAAGCTGATCATCGGGAAAAATTCAGATATGTCTATGTTTGAAAGTGAAAATTATGAACACGTTGTATAGCATTGAAGCATTATTTTTTGTTTTGACTCTTTTTGTTTTTTGTATCGGAGGTATTTGAAGGTTGTAATTTATGCTGTAATAAATAAAATGCATTTTCAGTTTGGTTTGTCGGGTACTACTGTTAGGGATTTATTTATAGTCAAATAAAATCGTAAATTACCCCTAAAATTTTCCTAAAATTTTGTCAAAATGTTCCTAAAATTCTCCTAAAATTTTGAAAAAGTCTACTGCGAGCACTGTGAAAATTTAGCAAGTCTTTTGAGTTATTGTAGTTTTGAACTTCTAGTGATGTGATATGCTTGTTGCCATTTTACAATGTAAAAAAGTTGAAAGATGTCATTCATGTTAGCATTTTCAATTTCTGTTTCAGTATCTTGTTTTTGTGCATTGTTTGTATTTTATGTTCATGCATTATATTTTTAAAGTTTTGAATAGAAAACTTTTTAATATTTATGTAGATTGAAAATGTTCACTAGAAGTACAAAGAATTGTCTTCTTTTACATCAGGGCTGCCACACCGCGGGGCAATAAGGAAATACATGGAAAATACAAGGAATTCAAAAATAAAAAACAGGAAATCAAAGAAATTTTGAAAAATTCTTTAAAAACTTCGAAAATGCATTGAATTTTAATTTTTTTTATTTTTCAACTTGAATTTGCAAAAATCAATGCCAGATATATAAACTACTGAAAATAATAACGGTAATATAATAGTTATATGAACTAAAAAATGTTTTTTTTTTATTTTTATTTTTATTACTTTTTTTTTTGATGTTGTTTAAGTAAATATGAAAATGTTCATTATAAAAGCATTATTTTTTTTTTTTGCTTGTTTATTTGACATGTATCTTGAATTTTACTTTAAAATTAGGAAGCATAAGATTGGTCAGCAATATTTTTTGTTCTTGTTAACTCTTGCATTTTTTATCTTTTGAAGTCCAAGTAGTAGGGAATTTTTTAGTTTTTACCAATGTTTTGGGACATTAGATAGTCAAGTATTTGTTGTTTTTTCGGTCAATCCACAATGTTGTCGAGTTATTTTTTTAACTATAAACCACACCTAAATAAAACTGTGATTTATTCCAGTATTTTTCTCACAATTTGAACAATTAAGTAATACAGTGAGAGTAATACTGGATCTATCACATTCCTGTATACACTTACTTTTATGGTCCCTGTACAAATTAGATCTAAATAAAGCAAAGGAACTACAAGAAAGAATGGATACCAGATGTTGGAGAATGCATTCATTAGGTCTGCAAAAGGTGAGAGCCAATATGCTACTTTATTAAAGACAAATAACAATATAATTGAAAAATATAGCACTGAAGTAAATGATAGTTTTCTGTTTTTACCAAAGTTGTTGCTTCTCTAAAAACAGAAGTATATCTGCTTCAATGCTCACGGCTCTAACTTGTGTATAGCTGTGAGCCTCCAACCAACGACAACTCAAGTCTAGGAATGCAATGTCGATGGTTTTTCCCAAAATGTCTATGTTTTATATTTTTTAAAAGGCAACATTTAAGGAGGGAAAAAAACTTGATTCATACATTTTAAGATTTTTATGATGAAAGTTACAGCATTAATCAGTAATTGCACTATACGTCTCATGGAAAGCCTGTTGTATAGTTATCTTTAGGAGAAACCCATTTTTACTTAAAATTAAAATAGGATTTATGGATTCTGAGCGCAATAGTTCAAATATATGCATTGATTAATGATGAAGGGATAACAATACATCTGTTACATTTTTGAGTAAAAAAGATGCATGTAAGAACTAGATATTTTAAGATTTTCATATAAAATTATAAAATGGCTGGATATTTTTATGATATGTAAGTTTAAATACATGTTAAATATTTTAACAAAAAAAAAAAACACAATGACAGATAATGCTATATACTATTATATCTCTGTAATAAATAAAAAACAAAGTCATTGTATAAAAACAGATATTTCTAATTACTCTCATTCACTGCTTCTGAGTGGTGCTGTGCCCAGGGTAAGGAAAATAAAGCAAAGCTCGGGTTTCACATGCTTTTAAAACAAGATTCCAAATTCAAAGCATGTGAATTTTCTAAACTGGTATCAAGATATGTGAAAATAATTTCTACATTAGATTGATTTTAACAGATAAAATACAGCTGTATGATAATTAGAATTTAACATGTATTCACCTGATTCACACACACAACCCTTTCATTTTAAATAATCATTGAAATTCTATTAGAGAACTTTATTGAGCTTCAAGGTTGTCCATAAATGTCATTTTTTTCAACTTGTTTGATCCCCTCTCCCTGTTGTTACAATATTAATAAACATATTGCTATATATATATATTTATTTTAACCTAAATGTAAAACCTTGTTACCTTCTCTTTTCCATTGTCACAATTTCAAGAACTCCCATCCTCTCGCGAAGTGTATCATCTTTTATGGACGACCCCTTAGCCGCTGAAAGAAAAGAACTGTGCACAGTGTTTATTTCAGCTGACAGGTATATAGCCAACATCAAATTGATATTTCATAAATATTTTACACTTTTACTCTAATATTCATAAGTTGTAGTGTAGAAGATAATATTTGTTATGCATAAGCATATCATATAAAACAAAATGAAACACAAATCAATCAACATTTACCATAGAAACTAAATGCACTTTTAATAGCTTTCATTATTATTTTTTTCGTTTTTCAGAATTACTCATGATATTGCATAAACAAATTACACAAAATGGAAATTGCTAAGAAACCACAAAATTATGTTGATTTCGAAAAAACATTTATGTATCAAATCAAAGTTACTTATAAAAATTCAGACTTTTTGACAGTAAAATTGTGCTTTCAAAAGATTTAGTGCTTTGTATAACAGTCTTCATTTATAATAATTTACCTATATTTCATGCATATATACATATATTTACACTTTTTTTGCTTAAAGTTAATAATTTTGATAACATACAAATATACTTGCTGCAATTGTTTCTAACAATCTTAAATATTTTCAACAATCAAAATAACAAATTCATTTGTTACTAACAAGAATCAATATGGAATGTAAATACTCTATATGATTGCATATTGCAAAAACTTCAAACACTTTTACATCACCAAAACAGTTTCTAGTTATTGTTTTAATTGACACTTTTGCTTTGGAAATTTATTGTAATGATCAACTT
Source organism: Uloborus plumipes (assembly GCA_038373865.1). NCBI lineage: Eukaryota > Metazoa > Arthropoda > Arachnida > Araneae > Uloboridae > Uloborus > Uloborus plumipes. Next base: position 27,014 of record JAXGGA010012726.1, on the reverse strand, counting down.
GATTGAGAAGGAAAATTGGTACTTTGTCACAAAAGGTCAGTGAAACAGTATTGCAATCATTTTAAAAACTTTTCTTAAAATGAAACGTTCACTATAGAACAGTTTAAAAAATCTAATTTAGAAATGGAAACTTTAATTCATCAAATCGATTCAAGGCACGGTAAGGATCGAAGTAAAAGCATGTACTGGAATTTCAGTAAGATATTCTATTTCTTTTGTCCACATTTAAGTTGAATACTTTCATTTTTCACTGGATATTCATAACTGAAAAATTTGTTTTGTAAACTATTTTGGTGTTGTAAGATGCTTGAAGTATTCTGTTCAATAAAATGCTAAATTTTTTATGATACATAACAATAAACACTCAATATATTTACACACACCACTAAAAGTAAAAAAAATAAAAGAAATAATGAATAAATATTTACTAAATTAAATGCTAAAGTATCACCAAATACTGCAATGACGATTGTTTTGATCAGACAAAATATTCTCATTTGTCAAATTACTTGGGAATGTATACAAGTTTTAATCAGATTACTGTACATTATTATCAAAGAATTGCAAGAATACATCTTATTAATTTTCAATGGATTGCACAATTTTTATATTTTAATTAATATTGGCAAGTTGACAGCTCTGGTATGTATGTCTATACCAGTGGTTCTCAACCTTTTCACGACTAACGCCCCCTTTAGGAGTGAGTATTTATCCAACGCCCCCCTTTATATTAAAGCTGAGGGGGGTGCGAAAAGAGGTTTTAAAGTTTTAAATAATTTCCTTCCATAGTTTTACAAAACGGTTAAACAAAATATATCTTTCCTCAGTAGACATTATTAGACTTAAAACGACGAATATAGAAACAAAAACTAATCTACGCTTGAAAAATATTTTATTTTCAAAAGAATAATGAGAAAATGAAATGAAATAAAATAATCAAGAAAGAAATATAATAATTTTCACTCAAAACATGAATGAAATAAAAATAACCAAGCAAAGTTTTTTTTTCATTCAAAATATGAAAGGAACATTCAGAAATATATTTTAGTGAGATATTTGTGCTTGGTGGTTCAAAGCCAGTTTTCTCACATTCGGCTCAATATTTTTTGCGAGATGAAGGCGCAAATCTCCTCTTAGGACAATTTGGAGTCTACAATACTTCTCTTTTTTGTTACTAGGTCTGTGACAACACTGAATCCTCGTTCGAGGAGGTAGGAAGAGGGGAAGGCAATTAAAAACTTCTTGACGATAGCCCATAGTCCAGGATAAAAGCTACTAATGTTTCCTTGCAGGCAAAATCCTGTTAGATTAGTGCCAGTCTTGAAACCAGTTTTCAATGTTTCATTGGTTGAAAGTTCAACTAATTCTTCCTGATACTCAACATCTGAATGATTTCAAAAGGGTTCATGACCCATTGAGGAACGTTCAGAAGCAAAATATCTTCAAAACGCTCAGTGAAGTCCTCGTGCAAAGTCTCAAGATGTTGGCAATAAACAAGATTGTCATCGAAGGAGATTTCACTCTTTTTATGCTCATCAGACAAGACTGGAAACTGACTGAATTACTGAACTACTGACTAAACCTGCTGACTGAACCTACGACTAAAATCCTGTTTCATTAAAGTGAGCTTTTTTAGAAAGGCAGAAATGACTGATTTTGTTGCAATCAAATTAAATTCGTCACCTTGTAGCTGTAAGTAAATTCCGTTAAATTTTGCAAACAAATCAGTCAGGTAAGCGATATCGATTTTGAATTATATCAACTTCTGTCTTAGATCTGCATCTTTCTCTTCCAGAAACTCAAGCACTGAGTCAAAAAGGTTCCAGAACCTATTGAGGCACGCACCTTTCGAAAGCCTCGGTGTGCAAGAGCAAGCGATTAAACTCTTCATCATTGTCCTTGCACAGCTGCTTAAATAGTCTGCTGTTGAGGGCATTTCTGCGAATCTTGTTTGCATCAGTTATTACATATTGCAATGTCTGATGCAAACGTTCGCTCAGATGTTTCGCGACCAAATGCTGTCTGAGAATGACACAATGGACAGGCAAACCATCTTGTACCACCCTTTTCAAAAAGGTAATGAAACCTGGATGGCGACCCACCATTGCACGAGCTCCATCAGTGGCAACCGATAAAATGTTCTCAATGGGAATATTTTTCTCTTCAAAATATTTTTTAACTGTATAAAAAATAGATTCACCTTTTGTATATCTAAGTTCAAGTTTCTTGCAAAAAGCATCTCTTGCATCAGTTTTTCATCCTTTATAAACCTGACGTAAGCCAACAGTAAAGCTTCGTTAGATGGTAGGATTGATTCTTCAACTTAAAGAGAAAATTGAGTTAATGCTATATCTTCAGCCATTTCATCAATTCTTCACCTCACCGTATCGTTACTTAAGGGAATATTTTTGATTACATTGGAGGGGGGTGGATGATGTAATACAGTGTCTAACACTTTCCTAACAGCATTAAGAATCAATTCTTCACCAATGGTGTGAGGTTTTCCAGTTTTTGCAATTTATTTAGCTATATTATAAGACGCTATTAAATCATCGTCACATTTTTGTGTTGAGCTGGATAGTAAGTCTGGTGACCGATGGCGCATTCAGAAACTTGTAATGTAACCATGATTGCATTTGTAATGGTTCTTATATTCAGTAAAATTCTGTCTTAAGCTCGTCGAACGTCGAAGATCACCGAAAAGCTAAATTGCTGGGAAAAAGAGAGAGAGAGAGAGAAAAGGAAAAAAAAGAGCAAATGCTAAACTAATTTTAGAAGCAAAGAGACGCCTCTAATAAACGTAAGGAATTATTACGCTTAGAGATACCAGAGAGCATACGTTTATTTTACTGTTGGCACAGATAGTTCAAGTTAGATTCTTGAGTTAATACAACATTTAATTTTGTTTTTTTTTAATTAAAATTAAATTCTAGTACATTTACCGTCCTTTGACCTTCAAATTTTCCCACCGCCCCCCTATTGCCCAAAATATACTCACCGCCCCCGTACTGCCCAAAACATGCTTACCGCCCCTCAGCATCTTCCTACCGCCCACCGGGGGCGGTACTGCCCCCGTTGAGAACCACTGGTCTATACGTATGCATAGATAGAATTACAAATTAAGAAATAAATTCTTTTACAAAACTACAAAAAGATAACAGGAATTTAAAATGTACTATTTAAGTATGATTCTGTGAATTGAGAATTAAATAAATGCTTTAAGATTTGTTTGAAACTAAACTTACTAAGAAATGCACATGGGTTTGGACGGTTTATAGTGCTAAGGCTATGAACGGTGCTTAATTTACTCAGCACAAGTACATCAAAATATAATTCTAACTAAAAAAGAACGCAATTGTAATCACACAAACTATTGGCATTTAATAAATAATCAGTTGTATTAGCGGTAAAAAAGGAATTTTTCTTTTTTTGTTGTACATGTTTATCCATGAAAGCATTTAAAAAAAGACAAAAGTAGCATTCTCAAAATTGCACTATTCTCAGACATACACTGAAGAAATATTAGAATTAAGGTTATGACAAAAAATTTTTTTGGTTTAAAAAAAAAATCTTGCGGTTGCAGTTGATGAATGTCTCTTTCCCGATTTCTGAAAAAGTCTCTGCACCAACTCACTTGAAGTTTAATGTACTGAATGTACAATGCTGTAGCGTGTTGCAACTAAAAAAGTAGAACTGGCAGTGTTATCAGGGGAAAATGGATTTGAAAATGTGCTGTTTATTTTGGCAAAACACAATTTAAAGTTTTATGTATGAAGATAACCCAAAGAAGATATCTCCAATCCCCTGTCCTCCGAAACACTTGTTGCGGTGGGCTGATCAAAGATCTCTACAATTTCATGACTGCACAGTGGGAAAAAGAATATCACTTAGAGATACAAAAAACTTACAGATTTTAAACAACAGACATAAACTTGGAAAGAAGAATGTTTTGTATTTTCAAACTGAATGAACTCCATCCTTTTTCAGATTAAATATTAGTCGTAAAGCATTATTATTTTAGATTTTTTTCATATACAGTAGAACCTCGATTAACCGACTCTCTCCGTTAACTAAAGTTGATTTCTCCCTCACTTTTTTTTCCTTTTCGATCCAAAATTTTCTCCTAACAAACATGCATTTTTAAAGTTTTTGTTTCCTTATATTCCTTTTGTATACACGCCATTTTAGCACAATAAAAGGTTTTGAAAATTGTGATCATAGAGAAATCTCAGATTATTTGAACTGACACGTGGAAGATGCAGGCTTCCCCTTGCTCAACGATGAGGAATCAATAGCACAAGTTTAAGTTTAAGAATTTTAAAAGTCATTGGTACAGAACTTTTTCTTGGAATATAGTTGTTATTTTCAGATTATGTAGTATTAAAAAGGTCATTGATTTTTTTTTTTTTTTTTGAAGTCATAACCTTTATCAGCATATGTTCTTTTCAAAAAGCAAAAATTGTAACTAGGAGAAATAAAATACAAAACAAAAACCAGTTAAATGGTGGTTGCATGTAAAAAAAAAGCTACAAATATAATTTTAATTTTAAACATTTAAACCAATAATAAATGCATTTGGCTAAAGATTTCTGAAAAATGTTCAAAATTTCACAACACAATTTTGCTTATTAAACAGAAAGGCAACAGGGAAAAGAATTTGTTTCCTTGTATTACATCTTTCTAATTCACATATGTCTACATGATTTCATACAATTAATAGGACAAGCACAGAGCGTTCAAAAAAAAAAAAAAAAAGAGCCAAATTTGCATGATAGCTTGATTTGCAGCTAGAATATATACAAGGCTTAAATTATAAAACTATAAAAGAATAAAAAACATATTAAACTTTCTTAAATTGGACACAAAATCAAATATTGCTATAAAAACTGCTTGCTCACAGGGAAACTATCCTAATATATAATAAGTACTCCATAGGTTTATAACCAAAGCCACAATGCTTTAAACATATTACTTTTTGAAATTTTGCCAAGACACTCTGATGCAAGAACTATGATTGTCGGAAAAAACTTATTTAGTTGCCCAATGTTTGAAGATATTTTTTTTTTTTCAATAGTTACTGTGGCTTCAAACTAAACAATGTGATTTTCAGACAATTGAAGCACAAACAAAAAAAGTGCTATCAAATACATTGATTTTTTTTCTTAGCATTCCTCACAAACTTATTATACTACTACACTCCCTCACAAAGCAAAAATAGATTAAAAATTCCTTTTCATAAATGAAATTCAAAAATAGGTAAATAATCAGCACCTATAAAATTCAAGTTAAAAAAAAGTATTTAGTATATTCTCACATTAGGCTTAACATTCATATAAAAACTTACTTTTGCAAAAATAATGCTAAAATACTTTCAGTACTATAAAATGGAATGCATATACATTTAAAGGACTGAAATTGGCAGTTAGAAAATCTCTTCGTTACAACATGTTTTGGCTTTCTTTCATATTACGTAACTCATTTTCTATCGTGATTCGTAACTTTCTTTCCTCTTGAAGTTTATCTCTTAGATCTTTAATAGCTTCATTGTGTATGCTGTTATATTTTTCCAGCTTTTCTTTCAATTCTTGCACCTAAAATGGTTCATAGATACAGAATTTACAAAACATCAACAATTAATGTAACGTAATAAAAATCTCAACAAAATTTACTTGGAACAGATGTTAAAAAGAACACTTTTAATTAATTTACGAAGCACTGATTTGCATAACAATTTTCTATAGCTTATATTTAGCATTAAAAGGAGTTTTTTGCTTAAAAATTAAAAGGCACTGATTTTTAAAAAACCCAAATGACTTTAAAATATTCCTTTTAACAATCATTATTTCCATTACAACATTCACTTGGAACTGTAACTTATGAAGAAAATACCTTAGGTATGGCTCAATTGCATTTTGAGGCAATTAAAATTCAAAGTGAGCAATTAGAAATTTTGAGAAATGAAATTAAAAAGTTTCTTTCTTTGGTGGACAGTGTTCCGAAACTCTTCCATACCAATTCTTGAAACTAATGTTCCAAAAAGCTTTTATCTCCCTTTTTTGACGTTATGAGAGAGGAAGTTTGGGAAGCTCCCCCAGAAAATTTTACAAGACTGACTCTCAAAAATGCTATTGTAGGGCATATCTGATAATGTTAGGGAAAAGAATGAAGTTCAAGTGTCCTTCCTCAACGATTGTTTTGGAATTAAAGTTGTAAATTCAAAATTTTAGATCTTTGATAATGTTAGAGTGAAGGGTGTTTGAGGGGAGGCAGGTACAGATTCTCAAACATGTGAAATCCTAAAAACAAAATTGTAGGCCATTTTTGTTGACCTTAATGGAAGGGATGGGTTGGAGTCTAAAGAATTTTGGAAGTAAAACTGAAGGAATGAGGTACATTTTTTCCATCCCCTTATCCATCTCGGCAAGATTGAAAAGACTGAAATCCGTCTTAAGACGAAAAGTCTTGCACCAATTGTTAATACATTTCATTGTAGTAGAAATACTGCATACCAATAAACTAAACAATGAGTACAAACCTGATTTAAAAGCTCAATGTATTCAGTTCTGCTGACAGTGTTAGTAGTTCCATTTTGTATACTATCTTTGCTTTTACTTGAATCAACATAGTCTTTAGCTGATGATTCAGAAGAAGCTGATGCTGAAGATTTTTGTGGTAACGTTGAAGACGTCAATACTGAAGATTTTTGTGGCAATGTTGAAGAAGCCAGTGCTGAAGATTTTTGTGGCAATATTGAAGAAGCAGGTACAGAAGATTTTTGTGGTAATATTGAAGAAGCTGGTACTGAAGACTTTTGTGGCAATATAGAAGAAGCTGGTACTGAAGATTTTTGTGGCAATACTGAAGAGGCTGGCGTTGAAGATTTTTGAGGCAATATTAAAGAGGCTGCTGCTGAAGACTTTTGTGGTAACAGTGGATTAACCTCTGAAACGTTTTGTTCAATTGTAGAAGATTTATCAGAAATCCTTGCAGGCACATCAGTAACTTTATGAGGTGTTGAATTAGAAGTGTCGGACATTTTCTGATGCGGTGGGGTAGAAGGTACATTAGATTCTTTCAGGCGCTGAGGCGTGGAGGGTGCTTCAGCATTCCTCTGTTGCTGGACAATTGATGCCACATCTAAGACTTGATGAACACCTGAAGAAATTTCTGAAATCTTTTGATGATGATTATCTTTATCAGGTACTTTGGACGAGTCAAGTAGATTAGTTCTATTTTTGATTGGTTTTGGTGCAATATCATCAAATAATTTAGAAGTTGATTTTACTGTGCCTGAAATTAAAAATATATATATGAATACGTAAATATTGATCAGATTAAAATCAGCAATAACAACTAAATATTCAACAAGCTTCTATTTAAAAAAAAATCATTCAGAAAACATCCTTTTCAATTAAACCAGAATTTGTGGTCATTTTAGATTATCAAAAAAGCTATGGAGAGAAAGAATGAAAAATGTACAATTAAATAAAACAAATGCAGTTTAATTTGAAGTCTGAGCTAAAGCCACTTAATAATTAGCACAATCTTGTATAAAACAGTATAATTCACACACACACACACACACACATATGGGTTTGTCCAGAGACCAATAAAACTTGTAAAATCTTAAGAACCAAAGAAAAGGCGTCAGACAATTTATTTCTCAGAGTTTACAGGAAAATTAACCGTGACACGGCTTTTGAACGAACTATCTAACCTAGTGTTTTCAACACATCACTCAATAAATGGTCAAGTTAACAAGAGAATTATTTTTTCTTGTTCACTTGACCATTGCTTTTGGACATGTTCTTCGTTTCTATGCACTGATGAAGAGGCTTGAATATTATAGCCCCAAAACAGCTGTTTGCTGAGTTTTTAACTTATTTAAAATACGTTTATTTGTACTCTTACGCACGTTGCCCCATTTTACTCATATAAAGTTTGTTGTAAGTAATTTTAAATGCTGCTAAAGAAAACAAAATAAAAAAAATATTGCAATGTAAAATAAAATTGCCAACATGTATAAAACAAACCAACAGTCACCTAGGTGGCTTTTAACATTTTTGTGATAGAAAAAAGTATGACAGGAAAATAACTAAAATAAACATATAATTTATGGTATGAAAAGGTGATCAGATTTCCATAGAAAGCATGTTTTGATCACAGAAAACTTTTAAGTGTAATAAGCTCTTAAATGTATTTAAATTCTTACTTTGTTTGGGTAAGCTATCTGTTTTTCTCATAGTTGGAGGAGAAGGCCTTGAAGGAGGTACTTTTCTACCAGAAGTTACCTGAAATTATCCAATTGTCTAATCAAACCACTTTTACCGATAAAATACTAAGATATAAGTTGTAGTATAACATCAGGGGTATACATAGAAATTTTCCCATTTTTCTCACACTCTAAGTATTTATTTTTATTGTAATATTTGGTAAACTATTAGGTTGTTCCATAATTATAGGCCACAAACGATATAAGCCAGTTCTGCAGATCATTACTCTAACGTAGTAAGTGATGAACTAACTAATAACTCTACAAAATGCAGTGAGACAGTCCCCATGCTTTATAATCGAGTTTTCCCTCACTGTTAACATTTAGGGGAGTAATGGTGAAACAAGGCGCATAACTCGTGATTCTTTTCAAATTCCTTCTTGGCCATTTGATGGCTGCAACAATGGTCAGCGTTAGCAAAACATTGGGTTTTGGGCCAGACAAGTCAACGGACAGTTCGTAGATATCTTACCAAGTGTCATAGCAGGGATTCGTCAATTGAACGGGAACCTAGAGCCGGTTGTCTTATGCGATGTGATATGCACTGTTTATGGCAAAAACTCACGTCCTAATCAACATCAAACGTACGGCAATTTGAAGACAGCATTTCTGTAGTACCAGACAATTTCCCAACATTTGCGGCAACAGACTTGTTGAAAACATTCGATACATGCGTACCACATCAGCTAACGGAGGTGCAACGTACTACGCCTGGTGATGAGCAAATCGCTACAGAAAAGCGAGGTTAGTAACCCATTCTTACATGGTATCTTCACTGTAGATGAAAAACAGGTGATGTACGACAACCACAAGCTTAAAGCACAATGACTGCAAGAACCAGTGAATCATGTGTCCAGACCAAGCCTCCATCCGCAGAAGATCATCCTCTCTGGTGGACTGTCAAGACCTTGGCTCATAATGCGTTTCTTCAGGGGGTCCAGAACACTAATTGAGTGTGTACTGTCGTTATTTGAATAAATAACACATAAAACTTCTCATAAAACTACCAGTACTAGTCAATAGGTTCAGTCCCATACTCCTGCTTAGTTTAAAACTGCTTAGTTGTTAGTAATTTTAAATTCAAAACATATTTAACTAATTGAATGAACAATCTCATAGTGAGAAAAATTAGTAGTCCAGTGCTATGTGGTTTTAACAAAGCTTATGACAAAAAAAAAAAAAAAAAAAAAAAAAAAAAAGAAAGAAAAACAATCCTTATCACAAATTCATTATAAATATTTTCATTTCTAAGTTTCAATGTAAACCTTTTTTTCCAATTAAAATAGAAAAAACGAATCATTCATTCAATTGAAAATTCATTGATATAACAAATAATATACAAATCTCTTTTAAAAGTACAAAATACAAAAAGGGAAGAAAATATTACTTTCAAGATTTCTGCATCTAACAGCTGCAAAGCATTGATATCACCAGGCAAAGGTTCACTTAATCTTCTAGTATCTCCAGCTAAGCTGATTTCCTTTTCCTATAAATTCATCCACAAAAAAATTAAAAATTATGAATTTATTAAAATAAAAATATAAACTTTCTTGCTGCAATTTTTATGTTAAATTTTTAAGTTATGTATTGATTTTTCAGTACTTAAATGATTACTAAATAATAAAAATTTAAAAATTTAGCTGAAACAATAAGGATTGAAAAGTCAAAATAAGCAAGGTTTTAAAAGTAACACATGGCAATAAATTCATTATTGATTATAATTGAAATCAATAAGGAATTAATTGCAATGGAAATTCAATTTCAAAAACTTACGTTTTCCTTTAGAAAAATATGAGATGGGGGCCTCTTGTTCGGAACTTTCGCACGATTTGCAGTCAGATGGATTAATTTTTTCTCACTAGGTTCAATAACATCAAATCCTAAATCATCTGCAAAAAAGGTCCAATAATAAAAGATGCATTCAAAAGAACTCAGTAAAAGCAATTACAATACTTCTTAAAATTTCAATTTACCACTAATTAAATACATGGAAAAAGAGGAACTGAACTGTACCTTTGATTACATTACACAACAAAATCCTCATAAAATTCATCTATACACTCTGATGTAGATTGGGACCAAAACCATCAAGATAGAATAAATAAAAAGACTCTTGCACATCTAGTTTCTGCGAGAAATTCACTTATTTTCAGAAGCATCCAGTAAACTAAAAATGGTACCTTTATCGCCAGTTGAAGCAGAATATACATCCTTTTCGAAAGTAATGCAAAAACTGATGTGATTGTTAACACTGCAGATCATTCAGAACATCCTCAAATATTACCAATTGAAGTTTGTGAAGATAGTCAAACCATAATAAAGTACGCAATACACCACCAGCTCGTTTATTCCATCCATGGATTGCAGTTTTGTGCTGCCTTAGCCCTGGCTTAGGGGCGGTTACTTACTGCTTTATAAACGAGCTTTGCCTCAAAACTTTTCAAGTTGTACAGTACCAAGTGCGGTCGCTCACTGGCAAGGGCATAGCCAGGACTCACGTTAGGTGGGTGCAAGCAGTGGCACCCCAATAGGAGGTCACTGTAACCTCCCAAAAAGTTCTTATCTGGTACAAATTGGCTGATGGAATTTGAAAACAGTGAGACAGTATTGCAAGGCTGAACGTCTTTTATTTATTTATTTTTCTTTTTTTTTTCTTTAATTAATTAATTTATTTATTTTCGTGATGCCTCACGTCTTTTTTGGTAGACATAGATAAGTGTGCATTCTGGTATTTTATTTATTTATTTTTTATAATTCAGTTAAGTTCTGAGTTTCATTCGGTAAATTAAAAATTTTCTCACAAACAGGCAAGCTTACTATCATTTTCTGAAAAGTAATCAATACTAGATATAATAACGCAGTTTATATAAAGTTCCCAAAATTAGCATAAAAGTCAAATAAAATGGGAGGTCACAGTGACCTCCATTGGTTCTGATCTAGGGGGTGAAGCTGCACCCCCCTAGCTACGCCCTTGCTCACTGGTCTAATTTCATATTAGCTACCAGTTTTTGTTGGCTCTCTTTGCTCCATAAGAGGATTTTTGCCTCCAGCTCGTTTAATTCCTATTCCATGCTGATGAGTGCATAATAAGCATGAAACTTCAGTCCATGGATGGAATTAATCAGCTGGTGGTGTACTGCATGTTTCTGCCTTAGCCTTGGCTCAGGGGTAGTTTCTTACTGCTTCATAATAAAGTATTACTATCGGAGAAATATAGCTTGTGAGCAAAAACATTAATAAAAAATACCATGTTAAAGACTTGTTTAATAAGAACGTTGTAGACTTGCATTACTTTACAGCTCAAGAAATAGTTAGAGGTGTAATGACTAAGCTCGTTGAATTAGAGATCATCTAAAATATTGATCAAAATGTTTGCATGAAGAAAAAGAACTAACAAGTTTCACTTTTAAATAAATAGCACTTAAAAATAGAAAATTTTAAAATGTATAACATATTTCGACAAAAAAAAAAAAAGAATTCTACTACCTTTCTTAGTTGTTTCACCTTCCTTTTCTACATTCTTCTCTAAAACTTTAGCAACATTCTCTGTCTTCACTTCATTTGAGGACTGACTGGGAGCAGCAGTGGAACTGCTCTCTGGAACGGGACTTTTGAGAGAATTCAGAGGAACAGGAGGAGGAAATCCAGGAAGCTTTGTCCCCAAAGAGGATCTTGATGGCTTTTTCATAGGATGAGGCAATTGAGGTTTTTTGCCAGGATAAGGTGGTGGAGGTCGTTCCGGTTCAACTACAATGCAGAAAACGAAAAAAAAAAAACTTGTGATTTACAATTTAGATTACTTTCAATTCAAAGTTCAAACTTTCTTTTAATCAATAATTTCTCTTTCAGTATTTTTTCTCTTTTGTAAAGCAACATTACTTTCTGGTCTCCCTAATATATTTCTTGTATTTAAGCCCTTGACATTCTTCTAATGCATTCAACTATAAACACTGTTTCACTAACCGCCCTACTTTTCACCTTCTTTTATGTAGTAAAGGAGGAACAGTGATTGCGAAAAAAAAAAATCACTCAAATTTCAATCTAAATTTCTATTTTGCTCACCCAGAATGAATGTTGAGTCGTTTTTTCTATATATACAAAATTGGACTAAAATGGCCATTTTGAGACAAAAAATTAGAATTTTGAGCTGTTTGGATTTTTTTTTTAATTTCAAAACCCCACCAATGTGAATTCTAGTGCATCAAGGAAGCTCTGTGCCAAGTTTGATGAAAATCCGACAAAAACTGTGGATTTGTATAAGGAACAAACATACAAATATACATACATATATACAAATATACATCCATTTTTATCTATATAGATCTGCAAATTTTTATCGAAGATGATTGAAGGAATTTTCAAATATTTTGTTAATAGTACCCAAAACAAGTTCAAAACAAAAAAAGCATTATTACTATTTGCTTTTTAAAGGTTCTTATTAGCACACAGCTATTTTTTTGTTTTTTCCTTTTTCGAGATTTGTAATTTCCAATAAGTGATGGTTGAATACCCTGATTAAGGGTTTTAAATACTTCATTTTAATTTTTTTATCCTTTATTACTAAAGAGCCCAGAAGCAGAAATTTTCTAGCCAGTCTGCGACACCGATTCGGACAGTTGGAAATAATCTGCAGCATTTTTATTAGTTTACTCTTTTTTTAAAAATTCAAATCAAGGAGTATTTGAGGACTTTTTAACACATCCGCTACCAATAAGTTGTACCTTTGTAAAATCTCTCAGAAAACACCAGTTAAACTATACTGATTGAAGGGAAGAAACATAACGTTCTTAACATCATGCGCTTTTAAGGAGTTGGAAATCTTTTTAACCAACCATAAAAATTTAAATAATCGATTTAGAAAATTCTATTGATTACTTTCATACCACACCAAATTGTCTTCATTGAATTGCAAATACAGTCCACGTTTGATATAACAACCACGACAGTCTCCCTCCCATAGAAAAAGGTCTTCATAACGAGGAGTAGTCGCTAGTAGATTAATAGTGCATAAGAATAAAGCTGGGGCCTTTCCCACTGCTGCTTATAATAGGATAATAATGTAAAATGTATAATGAAAGTACAAAACATAGGATAATTTCGTTTGTTTTGACCATAAACAGCATCACTATTTGGCTGACCAAAGACATTTATTTTTTCTCAATTTTCGTTGAGCTGTATTTGCTTTTCCTTCCCCTTGAAAATTATCTGCAGATCGCTGAAAAATCTGCGACGTACGTCTCGCGTCTCGCAATTTCTGCTACAGGGCTAAAGAGTAACTTTGTTTTTCTTTAAACAAAAATTTGGTATCCTATTTTGCACAGAAGCAATTTTCTCACAAATATTATTATGTGGATTTTATCTCTAATGGTTCATATGCTTCTTGGAATTACAAAGGAAAGAGAAAATCGTGTGTCTTGGACACTTTTTTGTAGCAGTTGGCAGCTCTGGTTTACAGTAACTACTGCAAACTAAAATATTACCGTATTTTCGGGTAGATAAGCTGCAGCTTATACCTGTTTAAAAGCTGAATTTTAACTCCTGCGGCTTATACACGATGTAAAAGTGGTTTTTTTTGTTTGACTTTTTTGTTTTTTAAAAGTACATTTTATGTTTATTCATTACCTAAAACAAAGCAAATTAGAGTCTAACATCGAAAGCTACTACTGCAATGCTCTTGAACAGTTCTATTTTGAAAAGGGTGACAGCATTTCTGCTTATTCAGATATTATTTTATTTTAATGGGATCCCATCAAAATCGCAGCCTGTGATAAGGAACAGGAATAAATTAAGAAAAAAAAAAATCTAACCATGAGGAATCTAAAGGAAAAAAAAAATGCTCGCGCAGCTGCCCATTGCTGAAGGAATGGGAAATAAGGTTGCCGTAGAAACTAACCAGCAAGAGGCCAGGGTTACTATAAGTTGCAGTTATCGCCAAAATGTCGCATCGCACCCTTTAAATTATTGTATTATTGTCTATGTTTTTGAACGATGTCAATGATGTCAATATGAGTATACTGCAGCGTATGTTTTTGCAGATTAAATTTTTAACTGTGTTTTATGGGGCTTATACGCCAATGCAGCGTATCTGATGAAACACTTTTTTTTTCTCCCGAATTTTGCCAAGTGCAGCGTATACGGTGGTGCAGCTTATCTCCACGAAAATACGGTACACAGTTTTTTTAGAAATAGTTTAATTATTTTCAATCAGTAAATTCTAGTTAGAAAAGAAATAATTGCAACAATAATTAAAAATAAACTACACCTTTTTTAGACATTTCTGGAGGAGGTGGCTTCAATGGAGGAGTTTTGACCTTCTTTTTATCAAGTTTGGGGGAAGAATCATTAACAACTTTCTCATTAGAGGACAACTTTGCAGTGGCTTTTGAAGATATAACTGTTGGTGGCTTATCTGGTCTTTCAGGTTTTTTCTGCTGTCAGAAGTATGGAGGAAAATTAAATCAACATTATGAATTCAAAAATATTGATACACAAATAAAATAAAATAGAAACAATGAAAGAGCTAAGAACTAAAAAAAGATTACAAGCAGTAAAAACTAGATTTAAGTAAAAATTACAAAATAAATGTGGTACCTCAGAAAAATTATTCATAAAAATTAAAATCTTTTGGGTTATTTAATTCACTCTATTCTGTTGTGTAAAACCCCCATAAATTTGTTTTACATTTAGTTTGTGTGATTAAATTACACAGAATGAATCATTAGCAATTTCATCCAGCTCGATTTTTCGTTCTGCATCCTGCACTTCAATCCATCATAGCTGAATATTATCGATTTCGAAACCTCTATGGTTGGATTGGCTCAGTTAACTTAATTCTTTGAATTATAGATCAGTAATTTAGATATCTTATCTGCTTATCTCTTGTGTTTAAAATTCCATGAAATTCAGAGGGACAAAACTTATAAACTTTCTAATAATCCTATACTTATTATTAACATTTAAATAACAATAATTCTCAGGAGTAACAATTTCAGTAGCACACTACACCACCTTCAATGTGCTTTTACTCTTCTAAAAATTAAGCTCAACTTTTTTGACAGCTTTAACATCTTCACTTCACACACTCCAGGGTCCACCGTACCTACCACAACTTGTGGTTTAAACGGGATAGGATCATGAAGAGAGCTCTGTTCTTTTTCTTGAACCAGAACCAAGGGTCGAGCAAAAAACCCTTGGCCCAGCACCCCCAGAGGTATCGTTTCACTTGGAGGACTTTGTGACCACGACATTTTTAACGTCACCCAGCCACCATTAATTAAGACGGTGGATCTTTGATCAGCTGGGATCGAACCCGGCTCCCTCCGGACCCGAACGGTAAGTCCGACGCCTTACCAATCGGGCCATCACTGCCCCAGCTTTAACATCTGAAAGGCAATAAGTGCACTACTTGTAGAATGAAAAAAAAAAAAGAATCCTTAAAGTCCAAACCAAATATACATTTTTTTCTAAAGATACATACCTCATCAACTTTCAAAAGTTGCACAAAGTTGTCTGGAAAAACACCAACTTTATTATTCAATTCCCCTTTCCACCAGCCTTTGTCTTCAATTTCCTTGGAAAGAACCGTTATAATGTCTCCTTCTTTCAATGTTAACTCATCTTCATTTTGTGCTTGATAAGGAAACATTACTCGAGCTTGATCCCTAACTTAAAGATAGAAAGAAAATGCACATTTAAAAAAATTGTGAAATGCATGGACTAGCATACGCATGCAGAATTGCTACTTTAGTATAATACTAGCATTTTACAGTTCAGAATGCTGGACGGATCTACATCATTTATTGGTTAATTTTACAAGACAGTAACCCCTCTTCGTATTTCACTTTTCGAAAAACCACACAAGAGAATGGTGTATCTGAAAATATGATGTGACAGAAGTAATGAAAAGTAACTGTGAGATAAATGTACAAATTGATGACAAGTACATCCACAAACAGATTATTTTAACATTATATTAGGAATATTTTCTAAAAAAAATTGATAAAAATTGCTTATAAATTGTTGGTTTAAAATAATTAAAAAAAATAAGTTAAAATATTTATTGTTTTATAGTAGAATATGAATCAGCAGTTGCAGCTTAAACTGAAACAAATTCAGATTTATGGAAAAGGTAGCAAATTTGTTCATTACTCCAAGAGGAGAACATTTTTTTTCTCTCATGTCAAATAGAAAACAACCCTTTTTTCCATGTAATTTTCAGGAAACAAAAAAAAAAGTGCCATACATCCAAATGCGATATAACAAGGAGTCAGTAGTGTACATAGACTTAGAAATGCCCCTCTCACCCCCCACCCCCTATTAAACTGTAAAAAATATTTTTTCTCATATAACCCATCATGCTATTTTTCTAGATTGTGCCCACTCAAACCTTGTGAGCCCCCCCCCCCCCCGCGGGGCTGAGGGGTTGCAATGTACATTACTGTAAAGGCCCGTTCAAGCAACTGTCGTAACTAGCGTAACTTACGTAACTTACGCATAATCTGTAGCGACGCAAGGAAAAACCAGTTTTTTTTTTGCCTGTCTTAACGCAAAATCTTACCTAACGCAAGTGCTGTAGCTCACTTAAGAACTGACCAATCAGAACCTCGCAACGATTGCCAATTTAAATTTTAAAAGCTTGTTTTATTATTATTTTACTCATTAATTCAATTATTTTTTTATCATGGCGGACTATTCCGACGAGCGGCTCATCACCAAAGTACAAAATTACTGTTTTGTGAGACAATCGCCTACAAGAATACAAAAAACAAAGAGGCCACAAAACAAAGAGGATGTATTTTGGATGATGATCGCGGATCGCATGAAGAAAAATGTTAAGTAGCGAAACTTAAGTTTCTCTACTTGCATGTTCCATGAAAAAATAAGATACAGTGCCCGCCACTAATAAAATCACTGGATTATAAAGTCAGAGGTGTTATAGAATTAAATCATGAATAACAGAATCATTACTATATCAAAACATGTTAAAATCATCCTTTAACTAATCATTACCGCCGTTTTATAAAATCAAGTTTTTCACATGATCTGTTTTTTTTTAGTCAAAAACGCTTTTTCTTGTCTGAATAAAACCAGAATTTTCTTTATCTTCAAGAGAACAGAGGTTGACAGTTCATATCATTGAGTTTGAGAATCAGGGTTGCCACAGGAAAAATTCATCAAAAAAGTAGCAAAAGTAGCCAAAAACTTTTTAAAAAGTTGCAAAAAAGTAGTCCCAAAAATTAAAAAGTTGCAAAAAAAGTAGTCCCCAAAATTGAATAAGTTTCAAAAAAAAAAAAAAAACAGTATTCATGATCAGATAATAAATTTTACAAAGAAATAAATAGTAGAGTTGAAAAGTTAACATTGGGGGGGGGGGGGGGGGTACTCCCCTATGGTTCACAGATATGAAATCAGCACATTTATTTTACTTATAGCACTTATGAAAGTTACTAACCTGGTTTTGGGGGTAGTCGAGGTGCTGCAGATTCAATGGACTTCCTGCTTCTTGACACTGCCTAAAGTAAAATGTTAATGCAATTAACAAACAAATGAAATATGTTTTAATTAAATATGGAACGATAAAATGTTTGCACAATCAAAATTTTAAAGAATGCTTCATTGCAAAATTGAATATAATTTGAAATGTAATAACAAAGCAAGTTCATTACTGTGATAAAAACAAGTATTGTACAGCTGCAGTCGTAAAGATAAGGTTCCTGGTCACAATTTAAATGTTTTTTAAATCTTTATTTCTGAGGAGCAAATCATGAAAAAAAAAAAAAAGTCATGGCGGTTAATATATGCTTAAAAAAAGAAATAAGGTATTGGGTCATTCCACATAAAATCAACAAATTTTTAGAAATTTTCGTGCCGCACCATTTTTGATTTTGATCATATTTGGTCGGTAATCTGCACTAATATTCTGTACCTCCAAACTGTTTTATTTTTTTCTCAAAAAAATTTTATTCTCCAGATATAGCCATTTTTGATCTTTTTTTCTAAGAGCTCTGGTAAATTTATTTAAAATGGTAGAAAGATCAAACATGACTTATTTTAAAAAAATGAACTTTGATTTGTGCATAAAAAGACACGGTTTAAGTTTAGGCTAAATATAAATTTTCTTGGGTCAATTCGCGGTTAAAAAAGTGCCATTTTGAAGGACTGACAGTGGGGTTCTAATTTTTTTTTTTCTCGTGCACCCAGTTATATATACTAAAAGCACAGAAAAAAATAAGATGATGCCAGTAGTCCTTCATTATGAAAAAATTGCTCAAACTTGAGAAAAAATGAAAATTGGCCTTTTTCACTCCCCAAAAACGGCTTGTAGAACAGGTAGAAAAATTTACAAATGCATGGAGTAAGAAGGTGTTATATTGCTCTTTAAAATGAAACAAAAACTGTCTTGTTATTCCAAGGCATTAAAGAGGTATAAGCTTTCAAACTATGAGAAAAAATGAAAAATACCCTTTTTCACTCCCCAATGTGGAATAGGTAGTAAGAATTTGCAAATGCATGTAGCAAAAAGATATTACCTTGAACTTTAAAAGGAAACAAAAACCGTCTTGTTATTCCCAGGCATCAAAGAGATATAACTCTCTGAAAACTGAAAATTTATGAAATTTTTTTTTTTGCCATAAGTTAAAACAATTATGAACATAAAGTCATTTTATGCAAGAACTGCAAGAGTAAAAATATGTATCATTAAACATATAATTCAAAATATTAAATATATCGTAAAATGTCAGTACTTTATTTGTGACGTAGAAACATCTGAAAAAGTTGTACTTAAAACATTTTTTATTGTTTCTGTTATCATAGTTTTCGTTTAATTTGTAATGGATGTACAACTAAATATTATGAAAATAAACTCTGACAAATAATCAATTAGCAAAAATCCCTTTTAGTTGTAGCTGTTTCGAAAAGGGCGTAGAAATTTCAAATTTTTGTAAAAAAAATTTGTAATTTCATTCAAGTGTAAATGTAAAACTAGAAACTTCTTAGTGAAGTGCAATTAAATTTTAAAACCAATTTTAATTTATGTGCGGACATTCGGATCACTGGTTTTAAGTACAACTTTTTCTGATGTGTCAACATTACAAATAAATTGCAACCAATTTACGATGCATTTTGAATTATATATTTGATGATACATATTTTTAGAGTTCTTGCATGAAAAGACTTTATTTATGTTCATAATTGCTTTAACTTATGCCAAAAAAAATCGTGCATGAATTTTCAATTTTCAGAGGGCCTTATCTCTTTGATGCCTGGGAAAAACAAGACAGTTTTTGTTTCGTTTTAAAGGGCAGTGCAACACCTTTTTCCTCCATACATTTGCAAATTTTTACCAAGTGTTCCACAGGCCGTTTTTGGGGAGTAAAAAGGGCCATTTTTCATATTTTCTCAAGTTTATGGTATCTTTTCATAATAATCATCTTACTTAGCAGGCTTATATCTCTTTAATGCCTTGGAATAATAAGACAGTTTTTTTTCCTTTTAAAGTTCAGTGTAATGCCTTCTTGCTCCATACATTTTCAAGTGTTAACTACCTATTCCACAGGGCGTTTTCGGGGAGTGAAAAAGGATGTTGTCGTTTTTTCTCATAGTTTAAAAGCTTATATCTCTTTAATGCCTTAGAATAACAAGACAGTTTTTGATTCAAAAGGACAATGTAACACCTTTTTACTCCATACATTTGTAAATTTTTACTACCTGTTCCACAGGCCGTTTTTGGGGAGTGAAAAAGGCCAATTTTTCTCAAGTTTAAGCAATTTTTTCATAATGAAGGACTACTGGCATCATCTTATTTTTTTCTGTGCTTCTAGTATCTATAACTAGGTGCAAGATAAAAAAAAAATTAGAACCCCACTGTCAGTCCTTCCTATACTTTTTCTGCTTGAAATGACGAAAACGGCACTTTTTGAACCGCAAATTGACCCGGGAAAATTTATATTTAGGCTTAACTGAAACCGTTTCTTTTTATGCACAAATCAAAGTTTATTCTTTTAGCTTTAAAATAAGTTATGTTTGATTTTTCTACCGTTTTAAATAAGTTTACCAGAGCTCTTAGAAAAAAGATCAAAAATGCTAAATTTTACTCATCGGCGGAGCAAAAAAATGGCTATATCTCGAAAATAAAATTTTTTCGAGAAAAAAATAAAACAGTTTGAAGATACCGAATATTGGTGCATATTACCTACTAAATTTGATCAAAATCAAAAATGGTGCGGCACTTCCCAATTGGTTGATTTTGTATGGAATGACCCTATTATAATACAGCTGTAACTGCTCATTTCTAGGAAAAAAATTATGAATACAATTGTTTTCCAAAGTTTATACATGTTTAACAAACAATGTTTAACAAACATGTTTAACAATGTAAACAATATACGTTTAAATATCTGTGCTCCTCCCCTCCAAACATTTTAATAACAAGTATCCCCCTTTTATAAGCATTATAACAAAACACCTCCCACACGGTCAAGTACCAATTTTAAAGCATTCTGACTTATCGGCTAGATTAATCAACAGTTTTATTCTAAAATGAAAGAAATAACTATGCAATTTGTAACAATAACAACCAAAACTAAATATGTTCGACTGCAAAAACATTTTTCACTTTGAACTACATTGTTGCTGAAGGCAACAACATACTAAAATGTGGTACTTACATATTAACTCTACTGCAGCTACAGATTTGGCAGTTAAAACAGATTTGCCGGTTTATTTGGCGGGTTTTTCTGACAGTTTTTGTTTACATGCGCAAGAAGTTACAAAAACCGCCAAATAAACAGCCAAATCTGTTGTTATTGCCAAATCTCTAGCTGTGGTGGAGTTAATACTTAAGTACCCAAAATGTTTATTTTCTAAGAAATAAAATTCATACTTTTTGTATTATCCTTAACATGTGATAAATATTCTTAGCATATGTATGATTTCATAAATGAAGAAAAATATTGTGTACACAGAATGACTTTACTTTTTTGTCAGGATCTGGGGGACGTTTGGGAGCTGGTGATTCTTCAGCTTTTTCCTCACCCACAGAGCTGATTGTTCCTTGTTTTGATTCAGGTTTACTAGAAGGCGAGTGATTTAAACTGTCTGACAGATTATCTATAAAAAAAAGTGAGAATATAATAGCTGTGTACAAAAATATAAGCATCTTCAACTTAGGTCAGAAATTTAAAATATTTTTTTCTCTTTTCGAAGTTTTTTACTTTTTCGTTTATGTAATATATTATAATCTAATAGGACTTTATTTACGGAGTGGGTTTTTAGGGTTCAAACTCCCTCTGAAAATTTTCAAAACTATTCCAAAAAAAAAAAAAATGCTTTTCATACACCTTTTTGCTAGGAAATTATTATTAGTACTTTATTTTTTATTTTCTTATTTATATTTCAATTTCATTTGAAAAATGAAATTATCATTAATGAATAATTGAACAAATTAATTGTTTTATCTACAGTATTTTTTTCTGAAGTCTCACAAAACAATACAACGTTTAACTTTGAATTTTGAATACAGCTACTGATTGTATATTATTAAATGTACTTTCAGACTTCTAAAAACTGAGCAATCCGGGGTACCACACCCAGGGAAGGCTACGCACATAAGCAATCATTTCATTTTACATAAGTAAATTTTAGAAAAAAATTTGAAACTAAATTCAAAAGAATTTTATTCAATGCAAACTTTCATTAGAAAATCCACTTTATAAAAATATTTTTATTTTAATGCTGGCAGTCAAGTAAAAAGAAAAAAAGGTTTATTTTTCCTCTTATTCTGTGATTCAATAAAACTTATACTTAACACTGAGTTAAGAATAAAGAATTAGTTGATAGTTCAGCCTCCAGATCAAAGTTTATAGAAATACTAAGTAAATTTAAAGCTGTAAGCAAAAATTTACCTTGGATTTTGTCCTGCTGAATTACATTCTTTTTCGTGCAATTTTTCAAGGGACTCAGCTCATTTGTAAGATGATTGTTAAATTCTTCGGGCACTTCATCCAATTCAATAACAAAATTAGACGGAAACATTCCCACATTTCCATCGAGTACTCCCTTCCACCATCCTTCTTCAGTTTCCTCGATCACTTCTAATATGTCATTTATTTTCAAAGCAAGCTCATCAGCATTTACAGGAGCATAACTGAAAAGGGCTTTGACAAGCCTTTTCTTAGCATCTGTTAATAGAAATAAGAGAAGACATTTTTGAGAAAATAACATCAAAACAAATGAAGAATCACCGTATTTTTGTGGAGATAAGCTGCACCACTGTATACGCCGCACTTCGCAAAATTTAAAATTCAGGAGAAAAAAAACGTGTTTCATCAGATATGCAGCATCGGCTTATAAGCCGTATAAAACTTAGTTAAAAATTTAATATGCAAGAACATACGCAGCAGTATACTATACTCATGTTGACATCATTCAAAAACAATGACAAAGAATTCGTAACATTGATTTGAAAACAGTGTTTAAATATCATAGATAATTAAAATGTTGCAACATTTTGGCGATAACGGCAACTTATAGTAACCTTATAGTATTCCTACTCTGTTTAGTTTCTACAGCAACCTTTCCATTCCCTCAGCAATTGGTAGGGTGCGCGATTTTTTTTTGGGGGGGGGGATTTGTTTATTAGACATGTTGGTTGTAGTTGATGTTTTTTTCCCCCTTCCTTATGGGCTGGGAATTTTTTATTTGTTTTTCCTTTGGATACCTTTATTAGATATGTTGGTTATTGTTGATGTTTTTTTCTTCCTTAATTTATTCCCCTTCCCCCTTCGTTATTAGATCTAGGAAAATAAAATAACATCTGAATAAGCAGAAATGCTCCCCCTTTTCAAAATAGAAATGTTCAAGGGCTTTGCAGTAGTGGCTTTCGATGTTGGACTCTAATTTGCTTTGTTTTAGGTAATAAATAAACATAACATGTACTTTAAAAAAAACAAAAAAAAAACTTTTACATAGTATAAGCCGCCATGGTGTATAAGCCGCAGGAGTTAAAATTCAACTTTTAAACACGTATAAGCCACAGCTTATATACCCGAAAATACGGTAAAAACAAAAATTTTGAACAACCATTTATATTTACTATGAATGAAATTTCTTTGTTGCTCTTGTCCACTAGAATGATGTGGGAAGATGGTAATACACAATTTTGCTTTTTTTTACTAAATTTTTTTCAAGAAAGTGGGCTCTTTATTGAAAACATTAATTAAAACACCCTTTTAAATAAGAGACCCCCGCTAGTTTTTTCATCAGGAGAAACCAGGGGTCTGGCCAGAGGAAATTCGGGTCCGTTAACGGACCCTTCACAAAAATACAATCAAGCAAAATGGACCCTTCACAAAAATACGATCGAGCAAAACGGACCCTTCACAAAAATACGATCGAGCAAAACGGACCCTTCACAAAATGCTGATCAAAGAAAACTGACGTTTCACCCTTCATACATATGAAAAGCAAATCTGAAATCAAAATAACGCATAGCATATTTCTGAGTAAAAGCCCATAACTTTTGGGTCTTTTCTGAAGTTAAAGAAGGGAATCGCTTATCTGCCAATTTTACGAAAGAATAAAAAAAAATCCGCACTTCCTGCCTGCAATGCTTGGGCAAGTGATTAAATCTAAAATGTAAAATGTCGCACTTTTTGTTGGTTTTTTTTAAAGAAATTAACAACTTAAAAAAGTAGTTGTTTTCCTTTATACTTCTGCTTGTGTGTTTTATAATATGCAAATCAAAATGGCTTGCTGCGATGTTGCTGTTTTCTCTGGAAATGCTGAGTAAGGATTTTTCTTCCTGCTCTTGACTTAAGCAAAAAATGAAATAATAATAGCAATTATCTGCGAAGGGAAATGAACTTAGAACTGTTGGAGAAAAAATGGGATTGCTTCTGGTAGAGTGATCAGCTATTTAAAATTATCGCCATCTGACCTCTTTGGTGAGAGGTTTTGACCTTATTTTGGCAGAAAAATTGTTTTTTTTTTTGATGCTTACAAGGGCGGTGTTTTGGCTATATTCTGGAATTAGTGTAGTTTTTCTTCTGTTAACATTGGAAGTCCGGTATTGTCTGTTTTGCTACGTCTCCCTACGTTTTTCCTAAGAATTTTTGGCGAATATGTCGGTGATTATTAATGACATTCATCATATAAACCTGATGAAATGTAATTCTAAAATTATTTGACTTTAATAAATTATTTGTTTACTGTTTTTATACTCCTGATGCTTTCATTTTGAAAATTGCGATCTTTGCATCCGCTATGAAAATCGAATTTTACTTATTTTTCAAGCTAATTACTCTTTATTAGGAGGCAAATAAATGAAAATTCGCTTTATTTTTTGTTCAGATCATTAATTTAAATTTTTTAACGCAAAATTAACAGTTCTTTTATGAATCTAAATGTAAAACGCTGAATGGGTCGTTTCATTTTATTTTTGCATTAATTGTGTGGTTTTTTTTTTTTTTCGTCGTATATATTAATTGTGTTAACAGACATTAATAATATGTTTATCATAGACCTTTAAAATGCAGTTGTAAAAATTTTTTACCAAAATAAATTCTTTGATATTTCGTTTTTATGCTTTTAAAAACTGTAATCTCTTTGCATCCGCTATAGGAATAGGATTTTTCGCATTTTTGATATTTAATACGCTTTTTTGAGAGGAAAATAAATGAAATTTATTTTTATTTTTATAAAATTAAAAAAAAAAAAATTCGAAATTGTTTGATTTTCTTCTTCTTCTTCTTCTTCTTCTTTTGACGCCTAAATGGCGCGATTATTATGATGAGGTGTGGAGACAAAGTCCCTACTCTCCATTACACATGAATAAGATAGTCTACGATCGAGATTTTTGCAGCATAAAAAGGTAATTTTTATAAAGGTAACTTGATGCCGTGTGAGGCTAATGAGCACAGTAAGTCAAGAGGAAAATAGTGCGAAACAAAACAAAATATCAAACAAACATGAAGAAGACAAACAACCAGAAAACGAAAACAAGTGAAGAGCAAAGGAAAATTAAATATTCAGCACATGTGAGGCGAACAACATGAGTTGTCGGCCATAGTAAGCATTCTGGAGTAGATCAATGTTACAGAAATCCTGTGATGGATTATCGTAGTTCCTAAGGAATGGGATTAAGTTGATTCGTTGAGCTTTGTATTTGGGGCAATCAAGGAGGACATGAGTAAAATTTTCGGTAGTCTTGCAACATGAACAGTTAGGTGAATCGGCTTTCTTCATACGATAAAGCTTGTCTTTGGTTAGGATTGAGTCTGTTATGATACGGTTTAATAACGTTTCGGTCATTCTATTTTTGACCCAAGGTATTTGGTTTTCAATTACTAACTTTCTATTCTTGAATTTTTTCTGGTGTTTGGAATTATTCCAAATAGAGTTGCGTTCGTTTTCAATTTGAGACTTTATGTAGTTCCTGATGTCTTTATGCGTGCATACTGGGATGATAGGGGTTGATACATTATTTTCAGCCTGTTTGGCTAGTGTGTCGGCCATCTCATTTTCATGGATTCCAACAAGGGCTGGTACCCAATATAGCTCAATGCTATTGGATTCTGCGAACAGTTGGAGATAGGAGCGTGTTGATGTAACTAAAGGATCTTCGTTATATTTTACGTTGTTCAATGCTTTTAATGCACTTAGGCTGTCACAAAATTATTTGATTTTTCACAAAATTATTTAGTTTTTCACAAAAAACGGACCCTGTGAAAAATCCTGGACAGACCCCTGGAAACACAAAATAAGAGGTAAAATGTTTCTTTTTATGTAAAAACAATGAATGAGTAAATTAACGTAATTATGATGAGACATATTGCAAGGGAAAATAAACAAATAAACATAATAAATACACCTGTTTTGGGTCAAAGGTAACCTATTCAGATGAAAATAAGTTTTTATTTTCCCAACAACATTTAGACTTTCAAAAAATCAAGCTGCCTTTCAACATCATATGTAAAATTGTTCGTACATAACTTATTTGCATTAACAGATAAAATACCTATGTTTGTTGAACTGATAGAATTTTCTATTTTTTTGCAAAGAAATCTCTACGAAAGATCAGCAATCAATTTTCTCATTAGCTCAGTTCACAATTGAGACGCATTAAAATTTGAAGCTTTAAGGAAAATACAAATGTGACAACCAACAACAGGCTCTGGACTCATTTAGGTTGGTCCTGGTCATTTTATAAGTCCAATAAATGCATTTTAAGATTTTATTTTACTTTTCAATTTGTGATGTAGGATAGGAAATGGGCCAAGAAAACTAGATCAAAAAATAAACAAACTGAGATTCGCGGACTGAATTCTACTCTATGGAATTGTCATGCTGAATTCTACGTTTATCCAGTTTCTAGAGACTACTTCAATACTATCAAACTAGATAAAGCATGAATTTCTTTATATATCTACAGATATTCCAAAATCACTTTTCATAGGTCTCTCAATATTGAACTAGAATAATCTAGTTGGTCCTCTACATAACTGTGTTTCACATCATAAACAACATCTAATAGCAGCTAATTATTAATTTGTATAATATACAATAAATTGTTTATTAGTTTCCAACTATTAAACTACAATCTTAATTCATTTAACAGTCAGTGCTCAATCCATTCAAAATTTATTTAATCTTTAATGTATGCACTTACCTTTTTGAGTTACACTTAGATCGCTGTCTGTCATTGTATTTTCCATTATCTACAGTTGGGAGTAAAAAAATGTAC
>JAXGGA010012725.1:0-37746 GCA_038373865.1 Uloborus plumipes | reverse complement strand
TCAAACTTCTGAATATTTTTCTTTTTCGTTTTTTTGGTTGAATTAGGTACCATGTCAGTTACTGAAAAATAGTTTTGGATTTACCATTATTGTTTTGAATAATTTGCAGGAAGGCTCCAAATAATGCCCCTGGCTACTGGGGTAATTCTTGGTCAGTGGGGTAATTCCTGGTCAGTCCTTTTTTTAATATTTATGGATTATTATTTCACCTATTATTGACATATGTTATTGATTTAAACTATATGTAACTCTGTGAGCCTTAACTGCAAAGTTAACTGTAACCGCAATGTAACATTCTTATCTGTTAATGATAAGTATACAATATACTGAATTTTTCTTTGTTAAATTTCATCCAATTATTTTATAAGTTTTAATAATTATTCTTAATTATACTAAGAAAAATGCTTAATTGTAACTGCATTGTACTATTCACTTAACTGTTCACCTTAACCTGTTCATAACAGACAGAAGCATGTGCTCAGTGTGTATGGTGCATGTGCACCATATTTTTTATGGACCTATTTATTTGGTAGGTGAAGATTCATTCACAACAGATATAAAAGCTGTAGCTATTGCATACAAAGTGTATAAAAAGTATTTTGGCTAAGTTTTATTAAGTAAAGCTATTATGTTGAAAACAATTGCATTCTTCCTTAAAAAAACTAAATACAGTGTTTAATTAGCTATATATATAAATAAATTCTTTATCTAATTAGTTTAATAACTTGTATTAATAATGTGCTTACAAAATGTATGCATTTTCATCAATCATTTGAGTGACCAATAATTGCCCCGTAAGTGGCCAGGAATTACCCCATCTCTGGGGTAATTCCTGGTCACTAATTAACGACAATTACTCAAGTTCATTATGTATTGTTGATAGCATGAATATTTTATTCGATGGACATCCCAATGTGCTTCCTTCATACCAAAATTTGTAACTCTAACTTAGATAGATTTTGTGATAATTGGATGTTAATGCTTTTTGACCAGGAATTACCCCAGGTGACCCTATATATGAAAAAAAAAAAAAAAAAAAATGTCCAGTGCTTTGATATTGCTTAATGAATTTTGCTGAGTGTTTTGAAGTAGAAAAGCATGTTATGATTCGAAACTTTATCCACCTATTAATTGAGTTTTTCATGCCTATCATTTCATGATTGATACAACTAACTGATTTGAGTGTTTACGTAATTGTTTTTGATCTCTGGGTGATTAACGCACTGGAATTTCACTATTTTTTTTTATTTTATGTGTTTTAGTTAATCAAATGTGTGTACTTTGTCAACATATTTTTTCATCACATGTATGATTTTGAATTTTGTAAAATTGAGGTGTTCCTGCATTTTAACGTCCAACATGTGGTTATTACTATTTTTCTTTTGGAGGGGGGATAATGCTACAAGGCAAAACCTTATAGCATCCCCTTAACGCTAAACAGCCACCACTGTTGGATATTGGAGGCGAGCGGTGTTCATATTCGAACACAACTTCCTATTTACCGAAGCCTTGAAAATGCTAACCGCAACTGTACCAGAAGAATTCTTTCTTCCTGGTTTGGCAAACTCCTGTAGCCAATCAGGAACTGAGCGGTAGTTTTAGTTCACGTTTTTGGAAGAATTATGGGGCGCTTGCCTCTTGCGCTGAGGTTTGCGGGATAAGCTAAGTCTTCGAATGCGCTTGCTGGGGGCTGGGTGTTGCTGCCCAGTCCCCCAGAATCCCTGCTTTTTAACCTGATGTGAAATTATTTTGCTAAAGTTCCCTTAGAGGAATTCTTTTACATTTAACAAGATGAAGATGTAAAATTTGAACGAATATATATATAGTCTAGAACGGTTCTCCTGCTGAAAAATCAGGTGTCTTCAAAAGGTCCAGTGAACGTGTGTACATTCTGTCCTAAAAAACGATGAGACGCTTATATGGAGTCTTCAATGGAGGTGTCCACTGGTGAAACTACTACATAAAATGATGAACATCTGTTTCACGAACTTTCGGTTAGAAACTACCATATGATATGATGAACTCTGTTGATGAACTCTTTAGTTAGGAACTACTACGCGAAATGAACCTTTATGGAGAATCTGCAATATTTACGTAAGTGCTAATCTATGAGTACTCATACTTTTTCATTATGGCCATTTTTAATATTAAATTTAAGTAGCTACTTTCATTTTTATTTGATGTTTAAATTGTTAAAATAAAATTAAGTGATTAATGTCAGAAGTGTGATTATTTGTCTATTGCATGATATGTATTAATTTAGAGATTTAGACACAGTATGATTCACCTATATAATATAATTCAACTTGGTTTAAATAGTGAGATTCTGGTAAAGTTTTAATTAATTCTTTTCAGCAATGTACTAACCACTAGCATTAAACCACTGTACCATAAATTGGTGCACCATACCATTTATTGGTGCCGTTTTGGCTAAAACCTTCAAACATCACTGTATCATTCACAACTTCCGATGTTATTTCTGCCATCTGGTTAAATGCTGCCCAATCAGCTCGATCAAGGCGATGACAGGCTTGCTGCTGCTCATTATAGCTGCAGCGTCCAGTAAATGTTAACTTGATCGGGAAGTGGCCACTGGTGTAGAGACCACCTTTCACCTCGAAATCCCAGTGTGGCAGAAGCGAAGGTGAACATATTGACAAATCGATGGCATGGTAAGACTGCGACGGAAGGTGGAAATAAGTGTGTTCACCGTTATTAAGAACACAAAGGGCAATATATACAAAGCCACGATAAGGTCAACCAGATGGTCAAATTTTCAAAATTAATATTTCTAAACAAACAAGGTATCATTTTAAAGGTAAAGAGTTGTATATTTTGAAATTCATGTCTAAATTTTGATACTTTAAGTTTTAACTAAGTTACAAGAGGTCAAACTAAGGTCAACATCCAGAGCGTTTTCAAACTATATTTGACGACTCTCAAAGAAGCTCTGTTTTTTTCCAAAATATACATACTAAAATTATGAATTAAGACGAATAACTATTTAAATATTCAATGTACAGCAGGTGATGTTGAAAAAATGTGTGAGAATATAATTCATTTTGATTTGTGACAGAATTCCCATGGGGCATATTAAGTGTTTTACGTCCGACACCAAAATGTACGATTAATTATGCTGGGCCAATAATTTTAAAGCTACATACATCTGACTTTGTATACAAAGTAAGATCTTTGGTCTCATTGATGTAACCTATTAACATTTTGTGACAAGTAAATATTTTTAATTAAAATCTAGGTGTCGGACGTAAAGAATTTTTTTACGTCCGACACCGTTTACGTCCGACACTGTTACATTCCTTATATAACACTTGTTTACAACTGTGATTCTCCATGTTTTGCCTTTAATTACAAAGTTAAAGTGAAACATGATTAAAAAAATAATTTTGACTTTATTGTGCATACATATACTTTAAATTTACTTATTAAATAGTAAATTTTGCTTCAGAATAATACTTTAAAAGTTTTTTTTCTCCTCATGAGACATTTATATTAAGACAATTACAATACATCTGAGTTGTTCTGGGAACTCTTGAATTAATAAAAAGTTTATATACATATTATTGCTTTGAAAAAAACAGCAACCCAACTCTAAGTATTCATCTAAAGTTTTAAACGCTAGATCATCACAACACAACCTGTATTCTGTTTCGCAAAGAGTCAAAACACATGGATTTCGTAGTTGGATTTGTACAAGTGGATGCATACATTTTTTTTTATCAGTGTTATGATTAATATTCATATTTGCTGGTTGATGGTGGTTGATGCCATAGGAGGTACTGTGAAAAAAATCGTTTGGTGCCACCTGAAAGCAGGAAAAATGACGGTGACAAAAGCGGAGCAATTTTCTCAAGTTGCAGCACTTTTAAATCCAAATATGCATATAAAGTATATTTCAGCAAAATATGTACACATAGATACAAAGCATTTGCATCAGCACTAGAAAGCTGTTTTGCCTATTCCAAACATAAAATCTGCTCATTTTGTCAAATCAGTTGGACACAATCAAGTTCAAATTGGTGACATATCACGTGATAACAAATTAAGAACAGAACCAATATTTTCTATGTCAGAATCTGATAATTCCGGGATCGAAGAATCTGCAGATCTACAGTAAACATCAATGACTGGATTGTGGTAACGCATAATGCCAAGCTTTGTCTTGGATGCATCGCCAAAAAATTGCAAATTACATTGTAGTATCAGTCATGCATAGTTCTAAAGGCTATTTTAAATGGCCAAAAACTGAGGACAAAATATTTTACAAATTACGGGACATTATTAACGTATTCGTCCTCCGATCCCAACAGGAAAAGGGGGACAGTTTAAATTTGATGAACCCTTTTAAATGTTAAAAAATATTATGTGTAACCTAAGAATAAAAGCTAAGCTAATTTTCTTATTTAAAACTGTAATCATTGACATGTATTCATATTTAAGAACAACGGTTTAGGTCCAATTCGAAGAGTTTACGTCCGACACCGCAAATTTACGTCCGACACCAAGGTAAAAGTAGTTCAAAGTTAATTTTATTCAAAACAATATCATTAAAAAAACTGTAAAATATGCTTCAATCATAAGTATACTATCGATCTTAGCTGTTTTTGAAATTAAAATGTAAGCCAATTCGCAGAGTTTCAGTACATTTTAAGTGAATCTCCAATTTTACTATTTTTGCGTTTACGTCCGACACCAACTCTTTAAATCTTCTTAATTTCTATTTAAGAGATCTATTTTAAAAAACTAACATGATTTTTTATTCATTATGATGTAGCGAATATTTTGAATACCAACTTAATCATTTCTATTCAGTTTATATCTGATAAATGGAACTAAAACTAAAAAATATTTCTTCATTTTTTACGTCCGACATCATGGAATTGCCCCAAAGATCATTGTCACAAATAAAATTTTCTATAATCAACCCTCTACTGTTAGAGTCTGTACTCCCCCAGAGAGGGTTGTGGCCATTGAAATCCCCCAAGATAAGAAACGGGGGTGGGAGTTGATCAATCAATGTCTGCAATTCCACACTTCTCAAGTCATAAGAAGGTGGAATATACACAGAACAGACTTTAACCAGCGAGCGAAGGTGTACACGCGCAGCTACTGCCTGAAGGGATTTTTTGATATCGAGCTGGCTAGATGCATAATCATTAGAGATTAGCATCGCCACTCCTCCACAACGACGATCACCTAATAAGCAGTCCTTGCGGTACATGTCAAACCCTTTCAGTTTCGGTTGGTCAACAGGCGACAAGAATGTTTCTTGCAGACAGAAAATGGCCGGTTGATGACATTCGATAAGATCTTTAACGTCCGTCACATTGTGCGAGTAACTCTGACAATTCCAGGAAAGGATGCTCAGGGCCATGAATGAAAAGGAAAAGAAAAACGGCCAAAAGAAAGAAAGGCAACTCATGAAGCAGGGACGTCTGTCCATCCCTCATCTTCAGATGACGGAAGCTCTTGAAATTCCACATCATCAGTTTCCTCGTGAGGGGGAATGACTTCCTTACGAGTAGATTTTGTGAGTACTGTTTGCTTGCTATTTAGCAAGAAATCTTCTTTTTTAAAATTATGATATCTAGGGGGCCTCTGTTTAGAGGAAACCCCAATTTTTGCACGCGCTTGTATTATTTTCTTTCGTTCAGCACACTTTTTAACATTTTGTGTGGTTTGTACATTTGCAAAGAGAAATTCAGCAGGTTTTGAACTTACTATTTGTATTTCTTTCTTTTCATTTGGTATTTTTGTGGAAGATTTTACGCTGTTGTATTGTTTATTTTGAGA
Source organism: Uloborus plumipes (assembly GCA_038373865.1). Lineage (NCBI taxonomy): Eukaryota > Metazoa > Arthropoda > Arachnida > Araneae > Uloboridae > Uloborus > Uloborus plumipes. Next base: position 31,935 of record JAXGGA010012725.1, on the reverse strand, counting down.
TTTGGGTTTATTATTTTGGTCCGAATTCGTTTGAGTTCCTGACTCTGTTTGTGTTCCGGAAGATTTCATTACTTTTTTAACCGCAGCGGCATAGGATAATCCTATTGATGGGGTGCGAGATTCAACAATTTTCCTTGCATCTGGATATGATATTTTCTGTGTTGTTTTAATAACTTGAATTTCCTTCTCGATGAGCCATTTAGAGCATTTTCTGGAATAAGAGGGATGAGATTCCTTACAGTTGACACATTTGAATTCTTTCGTACATTCATTGCTGTCGTGGCCGGGCTCAGCACATCTAGCACAGGTACATGTACCACGGCATGACAGCTTGGAATGACCGAAACGCTGGCATTTAAAGCAACGTAGAGGATTTGGTACATATGGTCGAACTGGGCAAGAGAGGTATCCAGCTTTAACGCGTGAGGGGAGGATAGGCGTTTTGAACGTTAGAATGACGTGTTTTGTGTTTACCATCTCGCCATTGCGTTTGATGATTATCCTTTTCACTCCGATCACATGCTGGTCTTGCATTTCCTCTAATATCTCCTTCTCAGACGTGAAGAAAAAATCTGGTTCTGAGATTATGCCTCGAGAAAGATTTAATGTGGTATGCTCTGAAACAGTAACAAGATAGGAACCTATTTGTTTGATTGACATAAGAGATTTTATTTGTTTATTTTCTTTAATTTCAAGAAGGAGTTCGCCACTGCATAATTTTTTTACAGATTCGAATTCACCTATTTGATGTATAAGAGATTTATTAATGAGAAACAGGGAAACAGCAGTCAGATTTAAATTTGGGTCTTTTCGTTTGATTATGAAAAATTTTGCATTTGACGACGTAACGTTTTGACGCTCCCCACTAGGGGGAGAAGGGTTGTTTTCTTTTAAATCCATGAACGGACCGGAGAACTGGGGGGAAAAGTGGGGTCGAGCCCCACTTTTCCCCCTTCGATAGGTCCCATGATCTTCTTCATGGGACCTAGCAGACCTGGCAGCAATATCTGCTGCCTCATTTCCACTGATGCCAACATGACCAGGTACCCAGCAAAACAAAAGTTCGAAATTATTTTGTTTAAGACGATTATAAAGGTGGAAAGCTTGTATAACCAAAGAGTGACTATTGTTGTTGCAGTTTGTGATAGCGTCTAGTGAACTTTTGGAGTCTGTGTATATTATCCACTTTTTGTGGTTTGCTTCTGCTATTGATTGTAAGGCCGTAGATATGGCTTTTATTTCGAAAGTAAAAACAGAACAAGAAGTATTTAATTGTTTTGAGATAATTTGGCCGTTAATTACTGCTGCGGAGCGGACGTGATCATTTGTTTTCGATCCGTCGGTAAAAATTTCGTTATGGAATGGATATTTTTGTTTAACTTCATAATATATTTGTTGATATACTAAAGGAGCTGTGGTGTCTTTTTGAAATTTAATAAAATCAGAAATAACAGAAAAATGTATTTCGTTCCATGGTTCAATAGTTTCTGGTAAGTTGTATGTATCATAATCTGACATCTGTAGAAAAGTGAGCGCCTGTCTCATTCGAATCCCAAATGTTGGGATGACCGAAGGACGACGTAAAAACAAATCAGTATTCGAAGGGTGGAAAATATGTATATGCAACGGATGGCTCGTATTTGGTTTGATTTTGAAGTAAAAGTTTAGAGAAAGTTTAAGTCTTCTATTATTTAGTGGAGGTTCGTGTGCTAATATATATAGGCTATTAACAGGTGAGGTTCGAAAGGCACCTGTGCAAATGCGCAACGCCTGGTTATGTATAGGATCCAGAACTTTCAGATAGCTTTTGGCGGTGGAGCCATAAAACTGACAACCGTAATCAAGCTTTGAGCGTATTAGAGCCCTGTAAAGTCTTAGCATGGACTCTGTATCGGCACCCCAAGAAGTGTTGGCCAAGACCCTCAGAATGTTTAACTTTAATTTGCATTTCTTTTTGAGATCTTGTATGTGAGGTATAAATTTAAGTTTATTATCAAGCGTAATACCTAGGAATTTTCCTTGTTCTTTAACACATATCGGTTGATTATTTATGAAAAGGCTTGGATCAGGATGTAGACCTCGTTTACGGCAGAAATGAATACAGAAGGTTTTTTGTGCAGAGAAGGAAAAACCATTTTCTTCCGCCCATTGAGAAACTTTATTGATAGCTAGTTGAAGCTGTCTTTCAACGGTACTCATGTTCGGTGACGAGAAAAAAATTTGAAAGTCATCAACAAACATGGTACCTTTGACAGCGGGTGGTAGAATTAATGGTAGCTTAATTGAACAAAATTAAGCTATTTATTGCTATTAGAAATAGCGTTACGCTCAGCACACTTCCCTGGGGTACTCCTTCTTCTTGGATGAAGGTATCCGACAGAGCAGACTTGACACGTACACGAAAAGATCTATGTTTAAGAAAGTTGGATAGAAAGATGGGTAGATTTCCTCGCAACCCATACTCGTGCAGGGTTTTAAGGATCCCGTATCTCCAGGTACGGTCATATGCTTTTTCGATGTCGAAGAATACGCTCACAAGATGTTTACGTTTGAGGAAGGCTTCTCTTACTGAAGTTTCGAGAAGCAGCAGATTGTCGATTGTGCATCTTCCACGCCTGAATCCACTTTGATGTGAAGAGATCAGATGGTACGATTCTAGAATGTTCATCAGTCTGACGTTGACCATTCGCTCCATTAATTTACATAGGCAACTGGTGAGAGCTATAGGTCTATAGCTCTCAGGTTTGTCTGTTGGCTTATTGGGTTTAAGAATAGGGATAATTATTGCTTCACACCAGGATTTTGGAAACATGTGTTCAGAGAAAATTCGATTAAAAAGAAATAAAATATTTTCTAAAGAGGGCCTGCTCAAATGTTTCAACATACTGTTGTGAATTGCATCTGGACCTGGAGCTGTGTTTTTTGTTTTTTGTAAGGCATTATTTAGTTCTTGAATAGTGAAATTTAAGTTGTACTGTTCCAAAGTGTTTGTATGAAAATTTAATAATGATTTCTCCTTAACAGATTTTTTGGCTAAAAACTTTGGACAATAATTTACTGCCCTGGAGACTTCTGCTAAATGAGTCTGCCACATTTTTGTTTTCCGATAGAATTTGACCGTTTTTCTCTAGGATGGGTGCACAAGTTGTATTATAGTTGCCAGCGATTTTTTTAATTTTACCCCATACTGTCTTAGATGGGGTGGACGTCGTACTGGTGCTGACGTAAGTTTGCCACGAGTCCCGCTGGGCTTTTCGCCGCATCCTCCGAGCTTCAGCACGAGCTCGTTTGAGTGCCACAAGATTTAGCGTGGTTGGATAACGACGAAATGTGTTCCAGGCTTTTCTTTGCTTCTTATAGGCTTTCTGACAATCAGAATTCCACCAAGGCTTAGGGAATTTAATCCTGCCCTTAGTGGTTCTTGGAATAGCAACGTTCGCGGCATTTAGGATAGTGTCGGTTACTCGGCTTACCGCTACATCGATGTCGGTTTCGTTCACAACTTCCGATGTTATTTCTGCCAACTGGGTAAATGCTGCCCAATCCGCACGATCAAGGCGATAACGGGCTTGCTGCTGCTCATTATAGCTGCAGCGTCCAGTAAATGTTAACTTTATGGGAAAGTGGCCACTGGTGTAGAGGCCTCCTTCCACCTCGAAATCCCAGTGTGGCAGAAGAGAAGGTGAGCATAATGCCAGATCGATAGCATGGTAAGTCTGCGTAGGAAGATGGAAATATGTATTTTCACCGTTGTTAAGGTGAGAAGGGACTTTCAGATGAGCAAAAAATGGTCAAAAAATCGGTTCTTCTTTGATGATATTTCTAAAAATTATATGATTGAAATACATGTTATTGCTATTGTAAATAAATAGCTTTACCTTATTTGTGGTGAATTTGTATTCAAAACTAATTTAATAATGAAATATACAACAGTAAATGTTGATTTTCTCAAAACATAATTTTACGCGTGTTTACAAATTTCATACTGCTCCAGTGTAAAAAATTATTATTTAAATTTGCTAAAAATTTTTTGCCATGTACTTAAGAGGTTTTTTAACATTTTGTTGGGAAGGAATTTTCTATTTTACTAGCTGTGTTGAATATATTTGCTATGTTTTACTGAAATATGGATATCTTTCACAAAAAAAAAATGTAAATTTTAGTTTGTTTTTTTCTCTTTAATTTTTGCCACAATATATAGAAAAAGTACTCCCAACATTTCACTTTCTGGTGTTTTATGTTCCACATTTTGCTTGTATTTTATCATTTTGATGAAATTTCGAACGCTTGGAATAAAAAAGAAAAATCGTTAAAATTCAAATTTTAAATTTAAAAAAAAAAACAAATTTTAAAATATTTCAACGAAAATTTTTATATGTGTTAGTTTTTGCAACATATAGCTATGCTGCAAATTTCAAAGAAATTCATTGAAAATTGCTAAAGAAAAAAATGATAGTCCCTTGTCGCCTTAAGAACGCATAGATCGTTGTCGTCAATAAAGTTTTCTATTATTATACCTCTACTGTTGGAGTCTGGACTCCCCCAGAGAGGGTTATGGCCATTAAAATCCCCCAAAATGAAAAAGGGGGGAGGAAGTTGATCAATTAATGTCTGCAATTCCACGCTTCTCAAGTCATAAGAAGGTGGAATATAAACTGAACATACTGTGATCAGCGAGTGAAGGTGAATACGCGCAGCTACCGCTTGGAGGGACGTGTTGATTTTGAGCTGGCTAGATGCGTAATCATTAGAGATTAGCATCGCCACTCCTCCACAACGACGGTCACCTGACAAGCAATCCTTGCGGTGTATATCAAAACCTTTCAACCTCGGTCTATCAACAGGCGACAGGAATGTTTCTTGCAGACAAAAAATGGCCGATTGGTGAGTTTCGACAAGATCTTTGACGTCCGTGACATTATGCGAGTAACTCTGACAATTCCAAGATAGAATGTTCAGGGCCATGTTAAGAAAAAGAAGGAAAAACGGCCAAAGAAAAAGAAGATAGCTCATGAGGCAGGGGCTTCCGTCCATCCTTCATCGTCGGATGACGGAATTTCCTTAAACTCAACATCTGCAATTTCCTCGTGAAGCGGAAATTTAGTAAGTTTGGTTAATTTAGTTTCCCTGCTAGAGCGCAAGAAGTCCTCTTTTTTAAAATTAAAATTTCTTGGAGGCCTCTGTTTAGAGGTAGCTCCAATTTTAGCACGCGACTGAATTATTTTCTTTTTTACAATACATTTTTTTGAACTTAGATTGTTTGGTTCATTTACATTAACAGAGTCGGCAGGTTTTATGTTTGCTACTTGTGTCTCTTTATTTCCATTCTGTGTTTTAGGTGGAGATTTTACGCGATTTGATTGTTTATTTTGAGGTTTGGGTTTATTAGTTTGATCAGCATAAGTTTGAGTTTCTGCATCAGTTTGCGTGCTGGCGGATTTTACAACTTTTCTGACTGCAGCTGCATAAGTAAGTCCCGTAGTGGGTGTTCTGGAGTCCACAATTTTTCTAGCTTCGGGATACGATATTTTTTCAGTAGTTTTGATGACCTGTATTTGCTGTTCAAGAAGCCATTTAGAGCATTTTCTAGAATATGCGGGGTGATCTCCCTTGCAGTTGACACATTTGTAATCCTTGGAGCATTCATTGCTGTCGTGGCCGGGCTCAGAACATCTAGCACAAGTATTTGTGCCACGGCACGAAAGCTTGGAATGTCCAAACCGCTGGCATTTAAAGCATCGAAGCGGATTAGGTATGTATGGTCTCACTGGACAAGAGAGATAACCAGCTTTAACACGTGTAGGGAGGACAGGAGTACAGAAAGTCAATATGAGGTGTTTGGTATTTGTCATTTCCCCATTTCGTTTGATTTTTATCCTTTTGACTCCACTTACATGCTGGTCTCGCATTTCTTCTAAGATCTCTTCCTCAGATGTGAAAAGAAGGTCCGGCTCTGAAATGACGCCTCTCGAAAAATTAAGAGATTTGTGCTCTGTAACAGAAACAAGATATGAACCAATTTGTTTAATTGCCATTATAAGTTTAATTTGTTTTGAATGTTTAATTTCAACCAGAAGTTCACCACTACGTAGTTTTCTTACTGATTGGTATTCGCCTATATAATTAGTTAAAGCTTTATTGATCAAAAATGGTGACAGTTTCGTTAGATTTAAATTTGGGTCATTTCGCTTAATTAGAAAGAATTTTGGATCGTTAGACAAACCATTCTGACGCTCCCCACGAGGGGGAGAAGAGTTTTTATTTGTTGAATCCACAATTGGACCGGAGAACTGGGGGGAAAAAACGGGGTCGAGCCCCTGCGTAGCCCCCCTACACAGGGGTAAGGCTGCATACGACAGGGTTCGCCAGCTAGCCCTGAAGTCGACCGCTTGAGATACCGCTTGTCCCCGGTACCATGCAGCCATCGGCACGGTCGCTGAACCTTGGCTTGGGCTTTGTTCCGAAATTTGGTAAGTGTGATGAGGGAAGGAGGGAGAAAAAATCCCTACCCGCCGAACTTCGGTTTGAGCAACTGGGGGTCACTACTCCGCCCAAGAGCTCGCCCCAAACACACCACACCGCAAGCCCCCCACCACGGCAAGGTAAACGGACAACGGGGGGGGAGAGCGCTCTGTTCTTAATTTTGAACCAGAACCTAGGGTCGAGCAAACCATAGGCCCTAGCACCCCCAGAGGTATCGTTTCACTTGGAGGACTTTGTGACCACGACATTTTTAACGCCTCCCAGTCACCATTAATCAAGACGGTGGATCTTTGATCGGCGGGGATCGAACCCGGATCCTTTCGGACACGAGTCCGATGCTTTACCGATCGGGCCACCACGGCCCTGGAGGAAGCACATTGGGATGTCCATCGAATAAAATATTCATGCTATCAACAATACATAATGAACTTGAGTAATTGTCGTTAATTAGTGACCAGGAATCACCCCAGAGATGGGGTAATTCCTGGCCACTTACGGGGCAATTATTGGTCACTCAAATGATTGATGAAAATGCATACATTTTGTAAACACATTATTAATACAAGTTATTAAACTAATTAGATAAATTTATTTATATATATAGCTAATTAAACACTGTAGGGTCACCCGGGGCAATTCCTGGTCAGCAAGTTTCTGGGGTAATTCCTGGTCACAGTTCTTTTTATGTCTTAATAATCCTTCAGCAAAATGAAAAAAATCACAGAGGTACTCTGAACTATCTTCATTGCAATTCATTACTTAATTATGAGTTGACTGTGTATTTAGTTTGAAAAAAAAAATCTTTTTAAAATCGCTTGTTAAATTTCGTAAAACAAGATTGGCCTTAGTTTTGATACATTTGTACAAAGATCGTGATCAAACTCAAACTTCTGAATATTTTTCTTTTTCGTTTTTTTGGTTGAATTAGGTACCATGTCAGTTACTGAAAAATAGTTTTGGATTTACCATTATTGTTTTGAATAATTTGCAGGAAGGCTCCAAATAATGCCCCTGGCTACTGGGGTAATTCTTGGTCAGTGGGGTAATTCCTGGTCAGTCCTTTTTTTAATATTTATGGATTATTATTTCACCTATTATTGACATATGTTATTGATTTAAACTATATGTAACTCTGTGAGCCTTAACTGCAAAGTTAACTGTAACCGCAATGTAACATTCTTATCTGTTAATGATAAGTATACAATATACTGAATTTTTCTTTGTTAAATTTCATCCAATTATTTTATAAGTTTTAATAATTATTCTTAATTATACTAAGAAAAATGCTTAATTGTAACTGCATTGTACTATTCACTTAACTGTTCACCTTAACCTGTTCATAACAGACAGAAGCATGTGCTCAGTGTGTATGGTGCATGTGCACCATATTTTTTATGGACCTATTTATTTGGTAGGTGAAGATTCATTCACAACAGATATAAAAGCTGTAGCTATTGCATACAAAGTGTATAAAAAGTATTTTGGCTAAGTTTTATTAAGTAAAGCTATTATGTTGAAAACAATTGCATTCTTCCTTAAAAAAACTAAATACAGTGTTTAATTAGCTATATATATAAATAAATTCTTTATCTAATTAGTTTAATAACTTGTATTAATAATGTGCTTACAAAATGTATGCATTTTCATCAATCATTTGAGTGACCAATAATTGCCCCGTAAGTGGCCAGGAATTACCCCATCTCTGGGGTAATTCCTGGTCACTAATTAACGACAATTACTCAAGTTCATTATGTATTGTTGATAGCATGAATATTTTATTCGATGGACATCCCAATGTGCTTCCTCCATACCAAAATTTGTAACTCTAACTTAGATAGATTTTGTGATAATTGGATGTTAATGCTTTTTGACCAGGAATTACCCCAGGTGACCCTATTTAGTTTTTTTAAGGAAGAATGCAATTGTTTTCAACATAATAGCTTTACTTAATAAAACTTAGCCAAAATGCTTTTTATACACTTTGTATGCAATAGCTACAGCTTTTATATCTGTTGTGAATGAATCTTCACCTACCAAATAAATAGGTCCATAAAAAATATGGTGCACATGCACCATACACACTGAGCACATGCTTCTGTCTGTTATGAACAGGTTAAGGTGAACAGTTAAGTGAATAGTACAATGCAGTTACAATTAAGCATTTTTCTTAGTATAATTAAGAATAATTATTAAAACTTATAAAATAATTGGATGAAATTTAACAAAGAAAAATTCAGTATATTGTATACTTATCATTAACAGATAAGAATGTTACATTGCGGTTACAGTTAACTTTGCAGTTAAGGCTCACAGAGTTACATATAGTTTAAATCAATAACATATGTCAATAATAGGTGAAATAATAATCCATAAATATTAAAAAAAGGACTGACCAGGAATTACCCCACTGACCAAGAATTACCCCAGTAGCCAGGGGCATTATTTGGAGCCTTCCTGCAAATTATTCAAAACAATAATGGTAAATCCAAAACTATTTTTCAGTAACGGACGTGGTACCTAATTCAACCAAAAAAACGAAAAAGAAAAATATTCAGAAGTTTGAGTTTGATCACGATCTTTGTACAAATGTATCAAAACTAAGGCCAATCTTGTTTTACGAAATTTAACAAGCGATTTTAAAAAGATTTTTTTTTTCAAACTAAATAAACAGTCAACTCATAATTAAGTAATGAATTGCAATGAAGATAGTTCAGAGTACCTCTGTGATTTTTTTCATTTTGCTGAAGGATTATTAAGACATAAAAAGGACTGTGACCAGGAATTACCCCAGAAACTTGCTGACCAGGAATTGCCCCGGGTGACCCTATATTCTATTTCATTTCAAAGTTGCTGACAATTAAATAAGTTTCGTGAAGTTATGTTTAATTAATATAATATTTATATGAACAACTTCAGTTGTGTTGAAATGGAACTATGAATGCACTGAATTCTTTAATTATTTCACTGAAAAATGGTGTTAGTTTTAACACCTACTAGGACAAAATTGCCACAAATGAGCACCCTCAAAGAATTTTTTAAAATATACTTTATTAAATAGTATACTAAATTTCAGTTCAAAGTGGAACCAATTTTTCATTAATAATTAACCAGGATTTTAAAACACTCACGGAATTATCAAAAAGTAAATATTCGATTTTCATTGTAAATTTTTAATTTATTTTTATGAACCAAAATATGAGGAGAGTACCCATTCCTTGCAAGAATCTATATATTTCAAGTATTATGGGGAAAAAAATAGTTATAAGACTATAAAAGAAAAGTGAAAGATATAAAGTTTTGATTTCATTTGGTTACTTTAAAGGAAAAGCTTATTTTTAATTTAGTTCTCTATAATTAAAAAATTTCAAAATTAAGCATATTCAATGTTTTATTGAATGATAAGGAAGAGTGGATGTACATAACTCTTACAAATTCAACCCAAGTTCAAGAATATTAAAACTAAAAATATTTAGATATAATGTAAATAATAGTTCATTTCTAGTTCAAAAATATAATTAAAGTGTTTTAAATTAAATTAATATAGTTAATTAATTTAAATTAAATCGGTAATGATAAGCATGACCTCATCTGCCAAGCATATTTTTGTGTTCCAAATAGTGCGTTTTTTTATTTGCAATGATGTGACACTACGAAAAAACACTCGCCAGAGAAGGCTTTAGCAATATTTGTTGAAGCCAATTTTACAAGAAATCAGTAAGAAATCATACAGCAGGCTAACAAAGATGTTTATCCGTGCTACACATATGTTCAGAAAGCAAAGTAAGAGTGCTATCCAAAAACTTTTGATCACACAGCCATAAGATTGTGCAAATATTTAGAGCCAGTATTTTATGCTAATAGTCATGAAGGAGCAAAAGATTTTGTTCTGGTTTTTAAGTGGGGTTGTGACGGATCTCACCAAAGCCAGTACAAACAAAAATTTGATAATGCGGAGGACAGTGATGCTTACATTTTCTTCCGTTCTCTTTTGCCTCTAAGATTAATGTCTGGGAAACCAGTTATCTGGCAGAATCGTCGTCCATCGTCACCTAGAGTTTGCAGACCTATTAGAATTAGGCTCAATAAAGAGATCAAGGACATTACAAACGAGGAGACTGAATATATAGAAAATCAATTAAAAAATTTACTTGCAACAAATGTTAGCGAAAATATTAAAGTAAAACATTAGTTACTGCCTACAATGGAAGACGGCAACGTTTGTAACGCGGCTACGAACACTTCATCGACTATGCGCTGTTATGTATGTGGCAGAACGTCAAAAACATTTAATGATCTATCAGCAAGAAGCACAGAAAATCCAGAGGCTTTTTAATTCGGGCTATCAATTCTGCACGCTAGGATTCAGCATTCGAATTTTTATTACATCTTAATCTATATACATAAAAGACTACTTTTGAAAACGTATGTCCGGGGTAATCTTCCAAACTACTGAACCGATTTTAACCATTTTTTCACCGTAGATAGCTACAGTAACAGGGAGCAGAATAAGCTATAATTTATTTCTAAAAAGCTTATTTTTAAAAAGTTATTATGGAAAACAGTTAATTTTATGTCATTTCCCCATTAAATGATTAAATTTTCAACCCATTGTTGCAAAAGTTTGGTGCCATGCAGCAACAATATCGATTGTAATCATATTGAAAATTTTAAACCAAGGCTTCTCTTGAGTAAGTATGGAATTTATTGCCTTCTAAGGATTTTTATATTTATCTGAGCCAACAATCACTAACGGGTGAAATAAAAAAAAATGATTTTGGCAATAGTTAGAGAATAGAAAGTGTTTATAGTCAAAAAAATTTCTAAATTAGGTACATAAGATGTTTTCACCTCACCAATGTTGTCACGAGGATAGAAACTAATAATGGGACTTATTTAACGAGCAATATTTGGAAATGGTTAATTTCAGTGCGATTGATACTGTAAATATATATTTATTTTAATATACCAAGCTTATAACATTTCTTATTTACTCAAACATTATTTGTAGCTTGCTATTTTTTTTAGCTTGCATTATTTTTTTTATAGTTTATCCATAACATAGCCATTGTTTACAGAAGTAGCCATTATGTTTATAGATATGCACTTTAGTGTTGGGAAATTTATGAATGAGTTTCACTAAACCACCCTACACCCACAGAAACCCGGCCAGGGCCGGGTACCCTGCTAGTACTATTATAAATGCGAAAGTTTGGATGTTTGGATGGATGGATGGATGTTTGCTCCTCTTTCACGCAAAAACTACTGAACGGATTTTAATGAAACTTTTACCATAATGTAGCTTATGCATCAGAATAACATATAGGCTATAATTTATAACGATATTCGAAAAAGTTCGATTGGTAGCGTTTTTTCATTCCAATTTAAGGTACATTTTTCGCATAAATCCGCGAAGGCTTCTAGCAAACTAATTCAGTATTTAGTGCATCATCTCAACTCCCTGTCGATAGGTAGAATTGCGTGTATCATTTCCGCTTTTCGCATTAAATGTTCAAGGCTTTTCTCAAGTCAAATCAAAATGTAATTTTTTTTCAGCTTCATATTTAATATCCAGGCTTTTACATAGACATTGGAAACGCTCGCGCGCCCGCTCTCTAATGAGCTTATCATGATTTTTACTTAAAACATTTTGTAGTCTTAGTTTTAAGTTGCTTTGAGACGTGCAAATATTATTTTGTAGAATAAATTGTATTCCTTTATTAGAAGATTGTTCACTACGTTAATTATTTTCTCGAGTTTTGTAAATATGTGTTTTAGAGTATCGATAACGTAACCGCTAGAAGAGATTGGCAACTAATAAATAGATTAGGTTCATTATTTTCCAATTTGATGGAGCTTTAAATACAACTTAACGGCATTTTAAAAATTTGTTTGCGTTGATTTGTCAGTTTCTCGGGGTACTTATAATAGGGCAGTTTCTTAGTATCCGATTGAACAGGAATTTTGCCAAATTTGGTGCAAGATTTCAATAACTGAGATTCTCCTCGATTTTTTCAACTGACGCCAGTTTTTGTGCCAAAGACTACGAAAAAATACTTTACTTTTTACACGACATAACCAAAATAAAACAATTATTATCTGATATTTATCGACTGGCGGCAAAATCTCAATCATCGATATAATACTCCCACATTTGAAAAGTTGGAGTATTATATCGATGATTGAGATTTCGCCGCAGTCGATAAATATCAGATAATAATTGTTTTGTTTTGGTTATGTCGTGTAAAAAGTAAAGTATTATTACATATTTTTTTTTCTTTTGTTTTCCGATTCCGTATGTATCCATTAAAAACCTTTTTAAAATTATGTCAAAAAGTAAAATAATTCACATACTAAATTAATAAAACCCTTAAACAAGACTAAAATTACAACTAATTTGCATTTTTGCATAAATAATTGCTAAATGTTCCCTATTAATTTCGAAATCATTTAGGATAAAAACTTTTAACGTCATTTTATGGTCAGCAATAGTACCTCAACATTTGATTTCCATTTCTCTGTGACAAAAATTAGTGACATAATAATACTTAATGTATTTTCATAAAGTAAGGAGGGGAGCAAAATTATCCCAGGTATCCTAAAACAGTTACACAAAAATTTGGCGATATTTTAAAAACTGTCAAAGCGGTGTGTTTTGAGTTCTTTCAGTTCAGGGAAAAAAAACAAAACAAAGGTTGAGTTTCTAAATTGTTTCTCAATATTACTGACCCATGCAACGCCGGGTATTTTTGCTAGTATATATATATATATATATATATATATATATATATATATATATATATATATATATATATATATATATATATATATATATATATATATATATACACATATATATATATATATATTTCGGATCTCGAAAACGGCTCTAACGATTTTGATAAAATTTTGTATTAAGATAAAATTTTGGTTTTTGAGTTCACCTACATCGGCGTTTTTTCTGTGAAAACGCAAGTTTTCACAAAAAACCCCGTTTTTTGCGCCTTCATTAGAAGTTTGACGAGCTTTCTTTCGCCATTTTCTTTATGATTACTCTTATTGTTACTGTTTCATAGCAACCACGTTTTATTATAACAATGGATTTCATATTTAATCACATTAGCGTAAATTTAAATTTTTATGGTATTTGGCAAACGAGTTTTGGCAACACATTAGAATTTTATTGTTTTTGAAATTTAAAAGAGATCGATCAAAAGAAAGTTAGAATTGGGTGTGGGCCGCGGTAGCCCGATCGGTAAGTCGTCGGACTCGTGACCAGAGGGTCCCGGTCCGATCATATAGAGGAAGCCCAACCGATCAAAGATCCACCGTCTTCATTAATGGTGGCTGGGGGACGTTAAAAATGTTCGTGGTCATAAAATCCTCCAAGTGGAACGATACCTCTGGGGGATGCTGGGCCAAGGGTTTGCTCGGCCCTTGGTCCTGGTTCAAAAATGAACAGAGCGCTCTTCAAGGCCCCATCCCGGTTAAACTACGAGTTGTGGTATGTACGGGGGGAACCTTGGAGTGTGAAGTCAAGTGAAAGTCAAAACCAACTGGAACCAAATGCGTACTGGAGAACATGGACTCTGCAACCCTTCTCATCAACCCCTCCCGCGCTTTAGGGGCCAAATGAAATGAAATTGGGTGTGATTTTACGGTGAGCATGGATTAACCCCTTGACGCAGAATTTTTATCAACGTATTTTCCATACTTTGTTCATTACTCTGCATTAATTTACGGTAAAATAAGGGGAAAATATTATATTTAGCATTTTAATAATTTTCTGGTTATTTAATACAGCACAGAACAGTGGTGTCCCTTTCTGCGTAAAAGGTAAAATATTCATGGGAAATCGGGATTTCGTTCAGTGGGACACCGGTGCCCCATTTTTGCTTCAAAATGTTAAATATGGTTGCGTTTTTTAAAACAAATTACGGCTGTTTTAAATGCGTAATTGCAACCAAAGACTTAAAAATGCTTTTCAAGTTTATCTAAATAAGTACTTCGCATTTTAAAAGAAACACGAGTTAACAAACCTCTTTTTTTTTTAACCGAGCGGGCTCGGTCCCCAGGTACTTATTTCTCTAAGCCGAATCCTATACCCGGTCGAAACTCGCTCATTTCTTTATCGAATTGCATGAAAATTTATGATTTTGAAGCTTATCCTGCGGGCTATTGACGAAAATTAGACCCACCCTCTAAAAAGTGTCGGTTCGTTATTTATTCGAACTTAAATTTTTGGGCACAAAATTGACTCTATCTAGCGAAATAATTGTCGTATCGTCTCCATTTTGATTTCATTTGAAAGATTTAAAAAAATGCACTCTTTAGAACGTTTCTCCGCTGGCGCCGCGTAACGAGAATCTCGAAAATCCACGTTTAAGCGACTTATGGGCGATTCTCTGTAAACTCGTCATTTTTCACACGAAATCTGTCCGGGCACGGTTTTTTGAAATGTTCGTATAATTATAATACTATTGCTTAGAAAATGAATTTATTACTTTAGTTTGAAATAGGGCCAATTGAAGTTTGTGTTTTTCTGATAAATCATGATATGGGGTAAGTCCCCCGCCTAATATAACTAGGCAGGGGACTGTGCCAGGTGACTGTGTTTTTGCTCTTTGTTGCATAATATCTGCAAACTATTGGAACATAATTAGTTACGAGACTACCTATAAATTTAGGCACAAATCGTGGACATAATAACTAATATGTTTTATAATTAAATTAATTGACATTAATAAAATCACTTCCCAGAGGACTGTTTTCGCAACGACCCTGATGCATACTTTCATCACAAATGTGGCTCTCAAACTAAGCAAAGTAGCGTTTCAACACCGTTCTCGGCGATTTCGGCAAATTCACACTGATTACTTTAAACTTCATGCCAAAAAGAATTTGCAAAAGTTATAGATTTTTCGTATTACAGCTTTGAATTTGTTGCAGGGGACTGTTTGAAAAAACTCCGGACAGAATTTACATGACAATTTTAAGTTTTAGAAATACGTAATTATACTTTATTTCATAAGAAAAATATAGCTTCATTATTCTATTTTTAGATATTAATTGCCAAATTTATGTAGTGTTAATAGGTTTTTTGAAATACTATCTTGAATAGTTAGACTATGGGATTGGGACAGATAGGGGACTGTGTTTTTGGCGCTTAGATAATTTCTAGAAAAAAAAATTAAATTGTTATCACTCCAAATACAATTGGGCCACAAAGTATTAATGCTTTACTTGTATTAAGAGCAATAATTACTTTATTACACTTTATTATTTTTAAAATATTCACTCCGGACAGCCAATTACCAGTTTACAGAGAATCGCCCTTATAAGCGATTGAAGTTTGAAAAAGTTAAATTGTTTGCTCAACTGTTAAAATCGTTACCATTGTTCAAATCAATTTTAAATGCGACATTTCAAGCCAAGGCTTAGCTCGGTAAACCTTAATTGTAACTTTTATTGTTTCAAAATACTATGGTAGTTTTGCGATACCGTTAGTATCACGGGACGCGGGAGCGTCCCACCCCGCCAAGAAAACCAAATACAAGCCGCCAAGAAATTTCCGTCGCCAATAAAAATGTAAAAGAGCGACGAAGAACTGTTTACGCGAGTAACCAAACCGGGGTTTTCACCCCTCTGTATCTCAGCCCCATAAAGATCCTTAGAGTTCATTTTTGGTATACTCAATCTCCAGCGGCCCCTGACGGCACATACTAAAGCAAAACATCCAGGACCTTCAGGGGGAGGGGTGATATATGTTATAAAATCGCTATTTTTCGCACTTTTTAAAAATTGTTTGACAGGGGTCCAGACTAAACGGTAACTCGGATTGAGCTCTGCTTTTGCACCCACATTTATTTTGTCCCAAAGCTCGGCATAGGGGGTATTTCGACCCCCCACCCCCTCCCAACTCGTTTTTATTTTCCGTATCTTTTCTTCCCGGGGGTCTTTAGTGTTGATTTTTGGTATGAATATTCTCGATGAGACATTAGCCCCGTTCAAATGGACGTTTTCGACCCCGGAAAAATCTGCTTTGATCCACATTCCGGTTATTTGCGGGGTAAAAGCGGAACTTTTTCCCTCCTGCTCTGGACTGGAATCAAAGCGGGGTTTTTACCCAGAATGCACTGCGCACTGCGCGAATCGAGTTTGTTTACATCTGCCATATTGGAGTCTGATTCTTTTCGTGTTTTTTTCGTACTTCGTGTTCTGGGCCATGACTTCGAATGAAAAGGAAAGAAGCACAGTAATTTCCCACCACACATCGGAACGAATCCTGCTCCACATTCTCCGTTCGGGAAACGCTCTTTGCATAATATTTAAAAACTGGCGAATTGCTTGCTTCATGTATAACCTACGAAGTCGCCGCCTTCGATTATCAAAATCCTCATCCATGTCATCATTCTCGATCAACGTAAAAGTTGTTAACAAATCCGTGTAATTCATATTCGATTAAATCGTGAGGAATGGCCGAAAAACATGTGCAGATTATAAACAATGCGCAAAGGATGCTGGGTAAAACCCCTAAGAATGCTGGGTAAATCCGCTTTGTGGAATAAAACCTCTTTTCACATGTGAACGGTGGATTTTCCAACTGGTTTTTTTCGGAAGCGGAGCGGGGAAATGCGAGGTAAAAAAGCTTCCATGTGAACGCGGCTATTGAGGACATTTTCCCAAACTTTACCCCCCCTGGGTCATCGCACCCCGGAGTTATTGATGCTTAAAATTGGTCCGATTTCTATCTACTAGCTCTGTTCAACATCTGAGCATTTATGTTTTCACTAGCCGGGTACCCGGCCCTTCCCGGGTTTCGGTCGGGTATGGTGTTTTAGTGACACTCGTTCATGAATTTTTCAACATTAAAGTGCATATCTATACACACAATGGCTACTTCTGTAAACAATGGCAATTTTTTCTGACTGGACAAACTAAAAAACCGTATTATACACCTTAAATACAAATGAAAGCTATAAATAATGTTTAGGTAAATCGGAAATGTTATAAGCTTGGTACACGGTGCGGCGGAGAAACTTGCAAACTTGAAAAGTCAACTAAGGGAAAAGTACATCATGTATCAGTTTACTACTTTTTATAAGATATGGTACCCATTCTGAATTTTTATATTAGTTAGGTTTAAAAACTACATCGGGAAGAATGACGGCCCCTGTTAATGATGCACTCATGTACCCTAGATTTGTTGCACTCTTTCGAGCATATCGACTGATGGGATGTTGGTGATAGCAAGCCGGATGTTGTTCTCCAGGCGTTGCAGGCTCCGGGGCTTGTCGTTGTAAACGATCGACTTGAGATACCCCCATAAAAAATAGTCACAGAGTGTCAAATCGGAAGAGCGGGCCGGTCACGGTACGTCACCTTTCAAGGAGACGTTATCACTCAATTGGTGAACCACAGCAAGTTTGTAGGGATGAAACTGGAGCAAACACGCTTTTCTCTGCTTCTTATGAGCTGCCTGACAATCAGAGTTCCACCAAGGCTTGGGGAATTTAATGCTGCCCTTAGTGGTTCTTGGTATAGCAGCGTTCGCTGCATTCAAAATAGTGTCGGTTACTCGGCTTACCGCTTCATCGATATCAGTATCATTCACAACTTCGGATGTTATTTCTGCCAGCTGGGTAAATGTTGCCCAATCAGCTCGATCAAGGCGGAAACGGGATTGCTGCTGCTGTTGATAGCTGCAGCGTCCAGTAAATGTTATCTTGATCGGAAAGTGGCCACTAGTGTAGAGTCCACTTTCAACCTGGAAATCGCAACGGGGCAGAAGTGAAGGTGAGCATATTGCAAGATCGATGGCATGGAAAGACTGCGTCGGAAGGTTGAAATATGTATTTTCACCGTTATTAAGAATACAAAGATCATTGTCACATATAAGCTGTTCTATAATCAAACCTCTACTGTTGGAGTCTGGACTTCCCCAGAGAGGGTTGTGGCCATTGAAGTCCCCCAAGATGATAAATGGGGGTAGCAGCTGATCAATTAATGTCTGCAATTCCACGCTTTTTAAGTCATAAGAAGGTGGAATATACACAGAACATACTGTTAACAGCCAGTGAAGGTGTACGCGCGCAGCTACTGCCTGAAGGGACGTGTTGATATTGAGTTGGCCTGATGCGTAATCATTAGAGATTAGCAATGCCACTCCTCCACAACGACGGTCTCCTGTCAAGCAGTCCTTGCGGTACATTGCAAAACCTTTTAATCTCGGTCTATCAGTATGTAGCAAGAATGTCTCTTGCAGACAAAATATGGCCGGTTGGTGATATTCGACAAGATCTTTGACGTCCGTGACATTATGCGAGTAACTCTGACAGTTCCAAGATAAAATGCTCAGGGCCATAGAATGAAAGAAAAGGAAAACGGCCAAAGGAAAGAAGCACAACTCATGAGGCAGGAACCTCCGTCCATCCTTCATCATCAGACGACGGAATATCTTTTATTTCAACGTTCTCGACGTCCTCATGAGGGGGATAATGGCGAGATTTCCCAAGAGTTACTTTCTTGCTAGTGCGTAAGAAGTCCTCTTTTTTAAAATTATAAAAATTTGGGGGCCTCTGTTTAGATGCCACCCCAATCTTAGCACGCGATTGGATTAGTTTCTTTTTTTCTGCACATTTCTTTTGCTTTTGTTCATTTACTTTGTTTAAAGTCATTGTAACTGTAGAACTTGTACTGGGTTTTTGATCTGTTTGCATTTCATTTTCATTACAAATTTTATGTGGTGATTTAGAGGTAGTGGGCTGTTTTCTTGTTGATTTAGGTGGGCTAAGTACTTTACTGCTTGTTATTTTGTTTATTTGAGGCTCTGTTTGCGTGCTTGCGGATTTAAATACCTTTCTTATTGCTGCTGCATAAGAAAGTCCGGCTGTAGGAGTGCGGGATTCTACAATCTTTCTAGCATCTGGGTATGATACATTTTGAGTGGTTTTAATAATCTGTATTTCTTTTTCAGAGAGCCATTTCGAGCACTTTCTAGAGTATGAGGGATGATCTCCCTTGCAATTGACGCATTTGAATTCCTTTGTGCATTCATTGCTATCGTGGCCGGGCTCAGCACATCTGGCACAGGTATCTGTACCACGGCAGGATAGCTTGGAATGACCGTAACGCTGCCATTTAAAGCACCGTAGCGGATTTGGAATGTATGGTCTGACAGGGCAAGAGATATAGCCAGCTTTGACACGTGAAGGGAGGATAGGCGTACTAAAAGTCAGAATGACGTGCTTCGTATGCTGTACTTCGCCGTTGCGTTTAATAGTGATCCTTTTCACTCCACTTACGTGTTGCTCCTTCATTTCCTCTAGAATTTCCTTTTCTGACGTATAAAGAAGGTCAGGCTCTGAAATGATTCCGCGTGAAAAATTTAGGGTTGTGTGGGCAGTAACTGTACAGAGATAAGAGCTTAATTGTGTGATGGAAAGAATGCGTTCTACTTGTTTGGAGTCTTTTATTTCAACTAGTAGTTCACCAGTACGTGTTTTTTTTAACAGATTTAAATTGGCCAATTAGACTTGTGAGAGCTTTATTAATTAGAAATGGTGAAACAGTAGTAAATGTAAAATTTTCGTTTCTTTTGATTACGAAAAATTTTGCGTTGCTTGGTAACAAAACGTTCTGACGCTCCCCTCTAGGGGGAGAAGAGTTTTTTTTATTTTTCAAATTCAGATTGGACCGGAGAACTGGGGGGAAAAGTGGGGTCGAGCCCCTGCGTAGCCCCCCTACACAGGGGTAAGGCTGCATACGACAGGGTTCGCCAGCTAGCCCTGAAGCCTCCCGTAAATGATACCGCTTAGCCCCGGTACCACGCAGCCATCGGCACGGTTGACACACCTTGGCTTGGGATTGTTCCGAAATTTGGTAAGTGTGATGAGGGAAGGAGGGAGAAAAAATCCTACCCGCCGAACTTCGGTTTAAGCAACTGGGGGTCACTACTCCGCCAAGAGCTCGCCCCGAACACACCACACCGCAAGCCCCCCCCACCACGACAAGGTAAACGGACAACGGGGGGGGGGCATTGAAATCCCCCAAGATGACAAATGGGGTCGGGAGTTGATCCATTAATGTCTGCAATTCCACGCTTCTCAAATCGTACGAAGGCGGAATATATACAGAGCAAACTGTGATGAGCGAGTGAAGGTGAACACGCGCGGCTACTGCCTGAAGGGACGTGTTGATGTTGAGCTGGCTAGATGCATAATCAGTGGAGATTAGCATCGCCACTCCTCCACAACGACGATCACCTGACAAGCAGTCCTTGCGGTGTATATCAAAACCTTTCAACCTCGGTCTATCAACAGGCGACAAGAATGTTTCTTGCAGACAAAAAATGGCCGGTTGGTGTTTTTCGACAAGATCTTTGACGTCCGTGACATTATGCGAGTAACTCTGACAATTCCAAGATAGAATGTTTAGGGCCATGGAGAGAAAAAGGAGAAAAAACGGCCATAAGAAAGAAGGGCACCTCATTTAGATTGGACGTACGTCCATCCTTCATCTTCGGATGACGGAATTTCTTTAAATTCGACGTCCTCTATTTCGTCAAGAATGGAGTGATGAAGAGATTTAGTAAGTTTTACTTGCTTGCCAGGGAGCAAGAAGTTCTCTTTTTTAAAACCAAAATATTTAGGAGGCCTCTGTTTAGAGGTAGCTCCAATTTTGGCACGCGCTTGTATAATTTTCTTTTTTTCAGTGCATTTTTTCGAAATTTGTGTCTTTGGCATATTTGAAAAGAGTAATTCAGCTGGTTTTATATTTACCATTTGTGTTTCTTTATTTTCATTAATTTTTTTCGGGGATGTTTTTGAACTATAGGATTGTTTTTGTGTAGTCTTGGGTTTGTAAGTTTGAACAGTACTAATTTGGGTTGGTGCCTCTGTTTGTGTGCTGGAATTTTTAACAACCTTTTTAATTGCTGCAGCATATGATAATCCAGTTGTAGGGGTACGAGAGTCAACAATTTTTCGTGCCTCAGGATATGATACATTTTGGGTTGTTTTTATAATTTGAATTTCTTTCTCAAGGATCCATTTAGAGCATTTTTTGGAATAAGAGGGATGGTCTCCCTTGCAGTTGACACATTTAAATTCCTTCGTACATTCATAGCTATCATGGCCGGGCTCAGAACATCTGGCACAAGCAGCTGTTCCACGGCAGGATAGCTTGGAATGACCGAAACGTTGACATTCAAAGCAACGAAGAGGGTTCGGAATGTATGGTCGAACTGGGCATGAGAGGTATCCAGCCTTGACACGTGAAGGGAGGTTAGGAGTACTAAACGTTAAGATGACATGTTTAGTTGGCAATATTTCTCCATTACGTTTGATGGTTATTCTTTTTACTCCGCTAACGTGCTGGTCTATCATCTCCTCCAAGATCTCCTTCTCCTGAGTATAGAGAAGGTCAGGCTCCGAAATGATTCCCCGAGAAAAATTTAAGGTGGCGTGTTCGGAAATAGTGATTAAATATGAACCAATTTGTTTCATGGACATTAAGGATTTAATTTGACTTTGATTTTTAATTTCTAGAAGAAGATCTCCACTGCGTAATTTTTTTACTGTTTCAAATTCACCTATTTGATTTACAAGCGCTTTGTTGATGAGGAATGGGGATACTTTGGAAAGATTTAAATTTGGATCACTACGTTTAATAATAAAGAACTTCGGATTATTTGGCGAAACATTCTGACGCTCCCCTCGAGGGGGAGGAGGGTTTTTATTTTCTGAATCCATAAGCGGGCCGGAGAACTGGGGGGAAAAGACGGGGTCGAGACCCTGCGTAGCCCCCCTACACAGGGGTAAGGCTGCATACGACAGGGTTCGCCGGCTAGCCCTGAAGCCTCCCGTTAGCGATACCGCTTGGCCCCGGTACCACGCAGCCATCGGCACGGTTGACACACCTTGGCTTGGGTTTTTGTTCAGAAATTTGGTAAGTGTGATGAGGGAAGGAAGGAGAAACAAATCCCTTCCCGCCGATATTCTGTTTGAGCAACTGGGGGGTCACGACTCCGCCCAAGAGCTCGCCCCGAACTCACCACACCGCAAGCCCCCCCACCACGACAAGGTAAACGGACAACGAGGGGGACACAGGGGTAAGGCTGCATACGACAGGGTTCGCCAGCTAGCCCTGAAGTCGACCGCTTGAGGCACCGCTTGGCCCCGGTACCATGCAGCCATCGGCACGGTCGCTGAACCTTGGCAAGTGTGATGAGGGAAGGAGGGAGAAAAAATCCCTACCCGTCGAACTTCGGTTTGAGCAACTGGGGGTCACTACTCCGCCCAAGAGCTCGACCCAAACACATTACACCGCAGGCCCCCCCACCACGGCAAGGGAAACGGACAACGGGGGGGGGGGGGGCTCTAGGTAGCAAGAAGTCCTCTCTTTTGAAATTATAAAGATTGGGAGGCCTCTGTTTAGTTGGTTGGTTTTATTATTTTTAATGGCGCAAAAGCCTTTATAGACTATACTGCGCCAAACGATAGTTTTGTTTAAAAAAAATGAGATGCAGATATGATCTAAAATATGAAGGAGCTAAGAATTAAAATATTAAAAAGCATTTCACAATGAGACATATATACAAAGTTTAAAATTCTAAATAAAAACGCAAAAGAAAAAAGTGGCAAAAAGTTTGACTAAAACCTGTTAAACAATTAAGAAACAAGGAGGACTTCAATACGACAGGTAAAACCACTAAATTAGATAGATAAAACCAATCTCATGAAGAAATGAGAACAGATTAGGGTGGAGTGCGTCCCCTAGCAACTCCGCCAAAGATGGATAAAAACAGTTAAAAAATTTAAAACGAGCATGATTAAAATTTGGGCAGTTACACAAAATATGTAACACTGTCTGACTAATGTGGCATGTGTTGCATACTGGAGCTGGTTCCTGACAAAGAAGATACTTGTGCGTGAACCTAGTATGCCCGATACGAAGACGAGCGATAACGACTTCATCTCTTCTAGTGGTTCTTACGCATTTAAAACCTTTTGTCAGTGGCTGGATGGAGTGTAATTTATTGTTTGTTTCTCCATCCCAGTCACGCTGCCAATGGTTGTTGAGGCATTCTGTTATGTAATTCTTTATGTCTCCAAAAGGTACAAGATCTTCAGCATGGGAGTTTGCCGCCTTGGCAGCTGTATCGGCTGCCTCATTTCCAGTAATGCCTACATGACCAGGTATCCAGCAAAAAATAATTTTAAAATTGTTTTGCATTAAACTATTGTATAGGCGAAAAGACTGAATAACTATTGAATAACTATAGGATGGCTATTGTTGTTACAGTTAATGATAGCATCTATGGAGCTTTTAGAGTCTGTGTATAGTATCCACTTTTTATGATTTGATTCTGCTATTGTTTTTAAAGATGTGGCTATAGCTTTTATTTCAGATGTAAAAACAGAACAAGATTTATGTAACTGTTCTGATGTAACTCGACCATCAATTACTTTCGCGAAGCCGACGTGATCATTACTTTTAGAACCGTCGGTAAAAATTTCATGATATAGTGGATACTGTTGTTTTACTGCAAAGTAGATTTGTTGGTAAACTGAGTCAGTTGTTGTGTTTTTTTGAAAATTATCGAAATCATGAAGAACAGATACATTGCTTTTGTTCCATGGTTCAATTAGTTCAGTTATGTTGTATGTCTCAAGATCTGAGATTTGCAGACAATCAAGCTCCTGTCGCATTCGGATCCCAAATGTTGGGGTGACCGAAGGACGGCGTAGAAATAAATCTACATTTGGCGGATGGAAAATATGCAGATGAAGCGGATGGTTTGTATTCGGTTTGGTTTTAAAGTAAAAATTAAGTGAAAGTTTAAGTCTTCGATTTGTGAGAGAAGGTTCGTGTGCTAATATATATAGGCTTTTGATTAGTGAAGTTCGGAAGGCACCTGTACAAATGCGCAAGGCCTGGTTATGTATTGGATCCAGGGTTTTTAAATAACTTTTGGCAGCACAGCCATAAACTTGGCAACCGTAATCAAGTTTTGAGCGTATTAGAGCCCTGTAGATTCTTAACATGGACTCTGTATCGGCACCCCAAAAAGTGTTAGCTAAAACCTTAAGAATGTTTAATTTTAATGTGCATTTCTTTTTTAGCTCCTGTATATGCGGCAAAAATTTGAGTCTATTGTCAAGAGTCAGACCAAGAAACTTTCCTTGATCTTTAACAGTTATGGGTTGATTATTAAGCAGCAAGTTCGGGTCAAGATGAAGCCCTCTCTTACGGCAGAAATGTATACAGAAGGTTTTTTGAGCAGAAAAAGAAAAACCATTTTCCTCTGCCCATTGAGAGACTTTATTAATGGCTATTTGAAGCTGCCTTTCAATGATACTCATGTTCGCTGACGAGAAAGAGATTTGAAAATCATCCACGAACATGGTACCTTTGACAGCGGGGGGTAGTTGTTCAATTAAGCTATTGATTGCAATAACGAAAAGGGTTACGCTCAACACACTTCCCTGGGGTACACCTTCTTCTTGGATGAAGGTGTCTGACAGAGTAGACTTGACGCGTACACGAAAAGTTCGATGTTTGAGAAAATTGGAGATAAAGATGGGCAGGTTACCTTACAACCCATACTCGTGAAGAGTTTTGAGGATCCCATATCTCCAAGTACGGTTATATGCCTTTTCAATGTCAAAGAATACGCTCACAAGATGTTTACGTTTAAGAAATGCTTCTCTGATAGATGTTTCAAGAAGCATCAAATTGTCTATAGTGCTCTTGCCGCGCCTGAATCCACTTTGGAATGAGGATAGTAGATGATTTGATTCCAGAATGAAAATTAGTCGGGCATTAACCATACGCTCCATAAGTTTACATAGACAACTAGTAAGGGCTATAGGTCTGTAACTTTCAGGTTGATTGGGTGGTTTATTTGGTTTCAGTAATGGTATTATTGTTGCTTGAGTCCAGATGGTCGGAAAACGTTGTTCAGTCCAGATTCTATTGAAAAGATGTAGTATATTTTCTAAAGATGCTTTACTTAGGTTTTTCAGCATACTATTATGTATTTCATCAGGACCAGGTGAAGTATTGCGGGTTTTTCGCAAAGCTATAAGAAGTTCTTTAAAAGTAAAATAGGTATTATACGAGTCTAAAATGTTTGAATTAAAATTAAGGATTTTTCTTTCCTTAAGTGATTTGAGAGCTAAAAACTTTGAACCATACTTGTTTGCTCTGGAGACTTCTGACAAATGTGTCCCCAAGCAGTCAGCCACCTCCTAGAGGTCAGATATTATTTGACCATTTTTCTCAAGTATGGGAGCACAAGATGTTTGATAATTGCCAACGATTTTTTTATATTTGCCCCAAACGGTCTTGGATGGGGTGGACGTCGTTATTGTGCTGACATATGTTTGCCACGAGTCCCGTTGGCTTTTTCGCCGAATCCTCCGAGCTTCAGCACGAGCTCGTTTGAGTGCCACGAGATTTTGTGTGGTCGGATATCGACGAAATGTGTTCCATGCTTTTTTCTGTTTTTTATAGGCTGCCTGGCAATCAGAGTTCCACCAAGGCTTCGGAAATTTAATCCTCCTCTTGGTGGTTTTTGGTATAGCAACATTCGCTGCATTCAAGATAATGTCGGTTACTCGGCTTACTGCTACATCAATGTCGGTTTCGTTCACAACTTCCGATGTTATTTCTGCCAACTGGGTAAATGCTGCCCAATCAGCTCGATCAAGGCGATAACGGGCTTGCTGCTGCTCTTTGTAGCTGCAGCGTCCGGACAAATGTTAACTTGATCGGGGAGTGGCCACTGGTGTAGAGACCACCTTTCACCTCGAAATCCCAGTGTGGCAGAAGCGAAGGTGAGCATATTGACAAATCGATGGCATGGCAAGTCTGCGTTGGAAGATGGAAATAAGTATTTTCACCATTATTAAGAACACAAAGATCATTGTCACAGATAAAGTTTTCAATAATCAACCCTCTACTATTAAGAGTTTGGACTACCCCAGAGGGGATTCTGGCCATTGAAATCCCCCAAGATGTTCTCATCTTGGGGGATTTCAATTTTTACGTCCGACACCATGGAATTGCCCCAAAGATCATTGTCACAAATAAAATTTTCTATAATCAACCCTCTACTGTTAGAGTCTGTACTCCCCCAGAGAGGGTTGTGGCCATTGAAATCCCCCAAGATAAGAAACGGGGGAGGAAGTTGATCAATCAATGTCTGCAATTCCACACTTCTCAAGTCATAAGAAGGTGGAATATATATAGAACAAACTGTTAGCAACGAGTGAAGGTGAACACGCGCAGCTACTGCTTGGAGGGACGTGTTGATATTGAGCTGGCTAGATGCGTAATCAGTGGAGATTAGCATCGCCACTCCTCCACAACGACGATCACCTAGTAAGCAGTCCTTGCGGTACATGTCGAACCCTTTCAGTTTCGGTCGGTCAACAGGCGATAAGAATGTTTCTTGCAGACAAAAAATGTCCGGTTGATAACATTCGACAAGATCTTTGATGTCCGTGACATTATGCGAGTAACCCTGACAATTCCAAGAAAGGATGCTCAGGGCCATGGGGAGAAAAAGAAGGAAAAACGGCCAAAGGAACGAAGCACAACTCATGAGGCAGGGACCTCCGTCCATCCTTCATCTTCGGATGACGGAATTTCCTCAAATTTAACGTCCTTAACTTCCTCATGAGAGGGATGATGTGAGGATTTAGTCAGTTTAGTTTGCTTGCTAGGCAGCAAGAAATCCTCTTTCTTAAAATTATAAAAATTAGGGGTCTCTGCTTAGCGGCCACCCCAATTTTAGCTCGAGATTTAATCATTTTCTTTTTTTCTGCAGTTTTTTTAGTATTTTGTTTACAAGTGTTGGTAGCAATCAAAGTGTTATTCACGTTACTGGTAGATTTTTTTACTTGTAATTGATTATTGGAAGTTTGGTCAGATTTGGAACAGTTAGAATGAGTGTTTTGTTGTAAGAATATGTTAGCTGGCTTACTAGTTTCAATTTGAGCATCTGTTGGGTACTTGAAGTCTCAAGAACTTTTTTGACTGCAGCAGCATAAGAAATTCCAGTGGTGGGTGTGCGGGAGTCTACAATTTTCCTTGCTTCGGGATATGAAATTTTTTGTGTTGTTTTTATGACCTGTACTTCCTTTTCGTGAAGCCATTTGGGGCATTTTCTCGAATAGGAAGGGTGATCTCCCTTGCAGTTGACACATTTATAATCTTTCGAGCATTGATTGCTATCGTGGCCGGGCTCAGCACATCTGGCACAAGTATCTGTACCACGTCACGAGATTTTGGAATGCCCAAACCGCTGGCATTTGAAACAACGAAGCGGATTTGGGATAAATGGTCGTACTGGACAAGAGCCAGCTTTAACACGTCGAGGTAAGTCAGGTGTATTGAATGTCAGGATGACGTGTTTAGTATTGGACAATTCACCATTATGTTTGGTAGTGATCCTTTTTACTGCAATTACGTTTTGGTCCTGCATTTCTTCTAATATTTCTTTTTCAGTAGTGTATAACAGATCGGGTTCTGAAATTATTCCTCTTGATAAATTTAGTGTTTTATGCTCTGAGACAGTGACAAGAAATGATCCCATTTGTTTAATATCCAAGATTGGTTTTATCTGCTTTATGTCTTTAATTTCTACTAATAACGCGCCATTGCGCATTTTTTTTTACCGATGCAAAATCTCCAATTAAGTTTACCAGTGCTTTATTTATGAAAAAGGGGGAAACTTTAGTAAAATTAACACTTGGATCGCTACGCTTTATCAAAAAAAAATTCTTTAGTTATACATTCATTGTGACGCTCCCCACTAGGGGGAGATAGGTTTTTATTATTTGAATCCATGAGCAGACCGGAGAACTGGGGGGAAAAGTGGGGTCGAGCCCCTGCGTATCCCCCCTACACAGGGGTTAGGCTGCATACGACAGGGTTCGCCAGCTAGCCCTGAAGTCGACCGCTTGAGGCACCGCTTGTCCCCGGTACCATGCAGCCATCGGCACGGTCGCTGAACCTTGGCTTGGGTTTTTGTTCCGAAATTTGGTAAGTGTGATGAGGGAAGGAAGGAGAAACAAATCCCTTCCCGCCGATATTCTGTTTGAGCAACTGGGGGTAACGACTCCGCCCAAGAGCTCGCCCCGAACTCACCACACCGCAAGCCCCCCCCCCCCACCACGACAAGGTAAACGGACAACGGGGGGGGGGGGGCTTCTGTTTAGAGGTAGCTCCGATTTTAGCACGTACTTTTATAATTTTCTTTTTTTCAGTACATTTTTTAGAATTTTGTGCATTTGATTTATTTGTAAGAAGAGATTCAGCAGGTTTTACTTGTTCTGTTTGTATTTTATTTTCATTTAGTTTGTTCGGGGAAGATTTTGAACTACTGGATTTTTTATTCGGAGGTTTGTAAGTTTGATCAGAATTAGTTTGTGTTTGTGCCTCCGTTTGTGTGCTGGAACTTTTGTAATCCTTTCTTACTGCTGCAGCATAAGATAGTCCAGTTGTAGAGGTACGAGAATCAACAATTTTTCGTGCCTCAGGATAAGATAGATTTCGGGTCGTTTTTATGACGGATTTCTTTCTCAAGAA
Organism: Uloborus plumipes; assembly: GCA_038373865.1. Classification (NCBI taxonomy): domain Eukaryota; kingdom Metazoa; phylum Arthropoda; class Arachnida; order Araneae; family Uloboridae; genus Uloborus; species Uloborus plumipes. The sequence goes on along the minus strand of JAXGGA010012725.1, from coordinate 2,856 downwards.
GCCATTTAGAGCATTTTTTGGAGTAAGATGGATGTTCTCCCTTGCAGTTTACACATCTGTGCTCTTTGGTACAGCCATCACTCTCATGGCCGGGTTCAGCACATTTGGCACATGTTTTTACACCACGGCAGACGGTCTTTGAGTGCCCAAATCTTTGACACTTGAAACATATTGGTATATAGGGCCGTACTGGGTAAGACAGGTAGCCAGCTTTGACGCGTGGTGGTAGGTCAGGAGTACTGAACGTTAAGATGACATGTTTAGTAGAGAGTATTTCTCCATTACCGTCGGATGGTAATTCTTTCATCTCCGCTAAAATTTCCGTCTCTTGAGTGTAGAGGAGATCAGGCTCAGAAATGATTCCTCGAGAAAGATTTAAGGTGGAATGTTCGGCAACAGTGACGAGATATGAGACTATTTGTTAAGGAGTAAATAAAGGTTTAATTTGGCTTTGATTTTTGATTTCAAGAAGGAGTTCGCCACTGCGTAATTTTTTGACTGATTCAAATTCACCTATTTAATGTACTAGCGCTTTGTTAATTATGAATGGAGACACTTTAGTAAGATTTAAGTTCGGGTCTTTACGTTTTATAATAAAAAATTTCGCATTAGGGGCATTTTCACCAAATGCTTACATTTCAAAATTTTTAAGTAATTTTTTTAACTTGCTATTTTTTTTTTCAGAAATACTAAGAGATGTTTAGTCATATATTGTAGGTGTGTAAAAAAGTAACTGGTTGTACACTTTGATGAATAATTAAGTATTCAACTGCTGTAGTAAAACTGTAAGTTGCAAGGAAAATTGTCGTCCATTACCATACAAAATCAATATGAAATCTCACTTTTAAACTATATCATAGAGCCTAGAACCAACTTCATTTGAAATTATTTACTCCCTGAAGCTTAAAACGATGTTTGTGATGATTGAAATATTTATCAAAAACTCTATGGTAACGAATTTGACATTTGGTAACGGATTTGACCAGTAACGGACTTGACATTTCAACCAAAATGTCAAATTATGGCTAGGTTGTCGAATTTAAAAATTGAACTACAATATGCATTTTCTTAGAGTTGTATAATGAACAATATTTAGGGGTAAAAGTTTAGAAAAAGTAAAAATTAATACTAAAATCTTTGGTAACGGACTTGACAAAGAATAAAAATACGCACCTGGAAAAAATTTTGTGCGAAACGCCACAGCAATACTTCTCGACTCAGGGAAACAAAATGGTACAAAATAGTTACCTCACTAATTTGTTAAGTTAACTGAATACGTGTTACCATCTTTTGACTTCAATAAATACCTTTTTTAACTAAAATAATCTTAGGGTAACGGACTTGACAAGAACTTCCGGACAAAATATATTCATACATTTCTTATTGAAATAAAATTACTATTGTCAATATTTATCATGAATACTATATACTAGTAGTCAATATATAAAAATAATATGTCGCATTTACTTTTTTTGACCATTAGGTATAGGAAAAAAATAGTTGAACTTGCGAAAATTGGAAATGGACAAGCGTTTTTGCCTTGATTCTCATTTTTAAGGACTTATATAAAAATAAATAAATAAATTTCAATAATTTGTTGAGTGATAGAATTTTTTTGGGAGTATTTCTTGCAGAAAATAATTATTCGCATTGAATTTAAAATATAAGTTATGCTTCAAAATCGTCTTTTTAACCTCCGGACAGCAAATGTAAGCAAATTTTGAAAATGACCCATTACTAGATTTAGCGTTCTGACGCTCCCCACTAGGGGGAGAAAGGTTGTTTAGTTTGAGATCCATAAATGAACCGGAGAACTGGGGGGAAAAGACGGGGTCGAGCCCCTGCGTAGCCCCCCTACACAGGGGTAAGGCTGCATACGACAGGGTTCGCCAGCTAGCCCTGAAGCCTCCCGTATGAGATACCGTTTGGCCCCGGTACCACTCAGCCATCGGCACGGTCGCCGCACCTTGGCTTGGGCTTGTTCCGAAATTTGGTAAGTGTGATGAGGGAAGGAGGGAGAAAAAATCCCTACCCGCCGAACTTCGGTTTGAGCAACTAGGGGTCACTACTCCACCAAGAGCTCGCCCCGAACACACCATACCGCAAGCCCCCCCCCCCCCCCACGGCAAGGTAAACGGACAACGGGGGGGGGGCTGTGCCAGATGGAAGATCCGGAGAGCGCATCTGCCCCCAACGCGTCACCATCCTCCAAATTATAAAATATTTTAAACAAAAAAAGAAAATATATTAAAATGTGATTTATTGACGTTTGCTTCAATATTTTATGCCAATTAGATTCCCTTGCATTGGCATGCTCCCTCTAAGATGCAGCTTGGAAAATGCACAAGCGATTATAATTGCAACAGCTGTGTTGCATAATATTGCTCTGCTGGAAGGGGACCAGTATGAAGATCTATATGAAGGCGGCGACGAATCTGAAGATGATGATAAATCTAGCTCCCTTTTCCCCACACAAATAGCAGGTGTCAGCAAAAGAAATGCCATTGTAGCTAACTATTTTTCATAAATAAATTATTTTCCATGTTTTACCTAGTAGTAGTGCTTAGTATGCCTCTATTTTTATTTTATGTCAATTTAAAACATAAAATATTTTCTTCTATTCTTCTGTGAAATGAAAGTCAGGGTTCGAAATTACTGCTGGTCCACTGGTCCCTGGACTGGTGGAGACGTTATTACCCAGTTTGCAGCTCGAGGTTCAAGACATAAGGGGTGAGGGTTATTACAATGGGTCCAATATGAAGGGGGAAAATATAGGACTTCAGAAACTGCTACTCGATATCAATCCTAGAGTATTAATGCCATGTGCATCTCATACATTGAATCTCGTCGTTAATA
>JAXGGA010012724.1:0-37763 GCA_038373865.1 Uloborus plumipes | reverse complement strand
TAGTTCTTATAACTATAACTGGAATCAAATTTTGGATATTACAAAAGATATTTTTTTTACATTGTTGCAAAAGTTTAGACAATAGTTAGATTTTATGCAAATATCCCTTGAAATGTGATTGATGGAGGAAATGCGGGACTGTATTATTCATTTATAAAGTGCAGAGATTGCTGAATAAATAATCAAAATCTCAAAAGCTCTTTAGTTCTCGTATAAAGAAGATGAGAAAGTTTGGAAGGGGAAATTTGAAAATGAACCTACTTTATTAATTTTTTGTCTTTTAAATCGGCTCTAGTATGGTAGTACATTGTTTTTTACTTTGTGGAGAGCAAATTCAAACATGCGTATCGATCAAAAAGTCCAAGAAAAATTATATTTCTTAAGGATGAAGGAATTGAAAAAACGGCTCAGACTAACGATTCGCCCCTTAATCCTACAAAACTTCAACTTGGGTCAAAAACAGTTCTTGGCAGCATAAGTAGATGAACAACTGAATCGGAATGCATAAAAAAACAAAGAATTGTGCTTGAGCCTTTTTAGACAGAGTGTCCCAAATAAGCCAGATTTTATTGGTAAAAGCAGCACAATATATGATCATTGGATATTTCTCAAGTCCCGCGAAAAGAATTATAATCCATATAGGGAATCCCAATTTTAATAATTTTTATCAAAGAAAGTACCATTCATTTTTTAGTCACGATGATACATATGCTGCTTTTCACATTAAAATCTGGCTTATTTGGGACACTGTCCGAAAAGGCTCAGGCACAATGCTTTGTTTTTTTTTATGCATTCCGATTCAGTTGTTCATCTACTTATGCTGTCACGTGCTGTTTTCGACACAAGTTGAAGTTTTGTAGGATTAAGGGGCGAATCGTCAGTCTGAGCCGTTTTTTCAATTCTTTCATCCTTAAGAAATATAATTTTTCCTGGACTTTTTGATCGATACGCATGTCTGAGTTTGCTCTCCACAAAGTAAAAAACAATGTACTACCATACTAGAGCCGATTTAAAAGACAAAAAATTAATAAAGTAGGTTCATTTTCAAATTTCGGCTTCCAAACTTTCTCATCTTCTTCACACGAGAACTAAAGAGCTTTTGAGATTTTGATTATTTATTCAGCAATCTCTGCACTTTATAAATGAATAATACAGTCCCGCAGTTCCTCCACCAATCACATTTCAAGGGATATTTGCAGAAAATCTGACTATTGTCTAAACTTTTGCAACAATGTAAAAAAATGTCTTTTATTATATCCAAAATTTGATTCCAGTTATAGTTATAAGAACTCCAGACCCGTATTTGGGACCATATTGTGTACATGCAGTAGAAATTTGAAAGCATTTCGTTGAATAGTTTTCTTTTTATTCACATATTTGCATTTTGTCTAAACTTTTGCATCGCATTGTATTTTGGCTATTTTTCCCATATTGCTTTTGGGCAGTGTTTTTCAACCTTTTTCGGCCTACAGACCGGCAAAACCTTTTGAAAAAAAAAAATTGTAGAGCAGTAGGGTGTTTTTTTTCCTTCTCTTTTTTTTAAAAGAAAATAAAAGAAAAAAAGAACTTCCGATTTGTGAACCGTTTAAATCTTATGAAAATGGTTTCAGGTCCCTACCCCCAGCTCAATTTATCGCTCGGGCACCCTGTGCTGAAAATTTTTTGAAAATACTTTCCTAAAAATCTCAAAAAACTGCATTTTTTCCAAACTTCAGCGCGATTGCGGGAGATCAAGAAATTGACCAAAAAATTTCAATTTTTTATGTGTACTTTGCTCCTCCAATGGCACCTTTTCCGCACTCCGCATCATCAAAATAAAAAAAAAAAAGTCATTTTCAGCCCACCATATAATGTATAGTCAAATTAATAATGAAAAATATACAAAAATGTCATTTTTGTTGACATGTGCCCCTACTCTCCCTTAAACAAAAGAAAAAAAATAGCAATGGTGAAGTTAGTAGTAATAAAAATAATTATCATGGCCGATAATTCGGCTGATTATCAACAGCCGATTAATCGGTATACGACAATCGGCCAATTTGCTTATTGGTGCTTCCCTATACTAACTAGGGATGCACCGAATAATCGGCAGTACCGATTAATCTGCCATAATCGGCCACTTTGCCGATTATTTATAACCGGCAAATTCTTGTCATTAATTGGTGAAAAAAAATATATATTTTTTTACCAATTAATGACAAGAATTTGCCAATTAATAACAATATTTTTTTGAATTGGTGAAAAATATATATTTTTTTTCACCAATGTGAAAAAAATATTTTTTTTTTTTTCTTTTTTAAAGTATATCTCCACCTAGAAACTATGATAAATAATTTTATAAACAGTAAATAAATAATTTTCTGCAATCCTTATGAAAGTGTACAGAGTTAAACCAAAACAAATGGTATACGCCCAAAATGTCGCGGCCGAAATGTCGCGGGCCAAAATGTCGCCGAGCCAAAATGTCGCGGGCTAAAATGTCGCGCGCAAAAATGTCACCGGTCCAAAATGTCGCCGAGCCAAAATGTCACGGGCTAAAATGTCGCGGGCCAAAATGTCGCCGGTCCAAAATGTCGCCGAGCCAAAATGTCGCGGGCTAAAATGTCGCGGGCCAAAATGTCGCCGGTCCAAAATGTCGCCGGTCAAAAATGTCGCCGGGCCAAAATGTCGCCGGTCAAAAATGTCGCCGGTCCAAAATGTCGCTGGTCAAAAATGTCGCAGGTCCAAAATGTCGCCGGTCAAAAATGTCGCGGGCCAAAATGTCGCCAGTTCAAATGTCGTCAGACAAAAATGTAGAAGGTCCGATATTGATACAGTTAGTATCAAAAATTAAAATATATGAAAAGGCTTTTTTACACCGAATTAGCAAAAAATTGCTAATTGCTGTTGATGAACGTGTGCGTTAGCGATAGTATGGACTAAAATTTTTGAAAATACTAAAAAAAAAATTTCCCTTTCGGCTTGTAACTGTTTCGAGCGCTTTCCAAGAAACAAATAGTTTTCAAACAAGCGTACGTTATTTATTTACAATAGCTTATTTCACCGTAACTCGCTATCTACCAACTTAAAAACGAATAGATTAGCAGCTAAAGCCAAGTATAATTGATATCGAAAGGAAAATTTGTGTGTTAAAAAAGAAGTTGAAGAACAGTGAAATGAATAAGACAGATATACAATGTTTGAATTTTTGTTTCTGTTAAAATTTCTTACATGATCGAAAGCAAGTCTATATTATTTAAATAATAGAGGTCTTTTTATTTTCTTCTTCATAAAATGTGTAAAAGAAAGTATTGGATCAGTGAAAAATTGTCAATTTGGAAGAATTTACACTTTCTGACGTGTGATGAATTCAATTTATCGTTTATTTTTTTTAAGGGAAAATGTGTAAGTGTGTATCTGCGTGACCCATTTTTTGGGGGCGACTCTACCACAAAACTTAGTGCGTGAATTAGAATGAAATTTGGTACATACATGTACCAACCAATATGTGATTCAGTGCTGATTGGTTTTTGCCGCTAGTTCTTCCAAGTTTTTTACATGCAGGAATGTAATGGAACGTTTTCAGCATAGCGTGATTAATGTCTGAAGAAGGTTCAGACGAAATAAAATAAAAATTGGCTCATAGGAAGCCTTCAGAAGATACGCCACATCATCGAGGGAGCAGAGCAATTGAACTTTTTATTTTTCATTATTTGTGAGTGATGTATATCAAGAAGTAATGCAAGTATTCAGACAAAATTTTGTTTGTAGAATGGTCTTAAAGGGAGAGATGCTTATTCATTTCTGGCGTTAATCAGCTCAGACATGGTTCTGTACCTTCGTTACAATCAGTATTTAAATGTGGAGTTGAATATAATACCATTTTTTCTCTTGACATTTCACCTCCCCTTCCACCACTCAGTTGTTACGAAGAAAGCAATAATTCCATGAACTAATTTGATTTCAAACGTCCCCAAACAACTCTTAAAGAAAATATTCTATAAGAAAATTGCCGGCTACGCGGTGATTAAACGGTATTCCGTTTTTGCAAAAAAAAAAAATTCCTTTACAGCAAATTTATTTGTTTAATTTCTTTGTGTGAAAAAAAAAGAAATAATCCTAAATATAGTTTAAAAAAACTAAAAAATACGCTTTTAGAGTAAATCAAATTCAAAAGAAGATTTTGAAAACTGTTGAATATCCGCTAAGTTTACATGCACTTATAATATGCATTTTGTGGATGATCGATGCCCAACTCAGAACTAATGTCAAATGCACTTATTATACATCAACATGCAATATAGTTTAGCCTTTAGTAATAATAATGGTATTAAACATATTACTTTTATACGTTTGTAAAGAACGTGAATTTTATTTTTGACTCAGAGTTACATACATACAAACGAGCAAACAAAAAAACCTACATGTGAAACTAGTAAAAGCGTATTAAAAAAGGAAGAAATTTAGCGTCCCTGGGCCCTAAGTACAGCCCTGAAAAAACTATGGCATTATTTTGGTACTGAAATAATTTAAGCTTTAGAAGAAATCAATTTAGTTACATTTTTGTTAATAAGTTAAGCTAATTTTCTAAACTGCTACGTTTAAAAAAAGTTACTAAACAGGTGTATTTATCATATCGTGACAAGCTTATTAGTAAAATTGAGCTTCATAATTAAGCTGCATTGAATTTGTGAATTACTGGAGACGTTCAATCTGTACTATACACTTACGTCATTTTGGAACGGATATATTTTGGACCGGCGTTATTTTGGACCGGCGACATTCTGGACCGGCGACATTCTGGACCGGCGACATTTTGGACCGGCGACATTTTAGACCGGCGACATTTTTGATCGGCGACATTTTTGACCGGCGACATTTTGGCCCGGTGACATTTTCGACCGGCGACATTTTGGCCAGGCGACATTTTTGACTGGCGACATTCTGGCCCGGCGACATTTTTGACCGTCGACATTTTGACCACACGACATTTTGGCCCGCGACATTTTGGGCAGGCGACATTTTGGACCGGCGACATTTTGGCCCGCGACATTTTAGCCCGCGACATTTTGGACCGGCGACATTTTGGCCCGCGACATTTTAGCCCGCGACATTTTGGCTCGCCGACATTTTTGCCCGCGACATTTTAGCCCGCGACATTTTGGCTCGGCGACATTTTGGCCGCGACATTTTGGCCCGCGACATTTCGGCCGCGACATTTTGACCCCAAACCAAAACAAATAGTTCATACAAAGCTCAAAACTGATTGGAATATTGAAAGATAACCTTGTGTTAAATTCCTGAGTTTTTAAATTGGAATGCGAAAACATTAATATTTCATTTCATTTATAATTACTAATTTTGCTGATCAACCGGCGGAAAAGACGTTTTAAATAAAATCACTTCAGATATGCTTTTACAAGAAACTGCGATGGATAAATTTATAAACAAGAAATAAATAATTTTCTTAAAACATAAGTATAATATGTAATACGAAAGTGCAGTGAGTAAAAACAAAATAAAAGCAACTCATAGAATGAAATACGAAATAATAATAATAATAATAATAATAATAATAATAATAATAATAATAATAATAATAATAATAATAATAATAATCTTCTCAGTTGATATAAATGATTTAATAATTTAATATTCCTACTTTGAATAAATATACACATATAGACAACGCTGCAACATTTTTCATGTGTCAATACTTTTATCCTTACCTTAATGCTTTTAGTCTTGAAATAAATGGATACTTATAATTGAAAAATAAATGTAAATTGAGAACACCCCTAAGTTAAAGTGGTCACCACAGCTCCCCCTCCCCCTTATTGTTTTTAAAAAATTTCATGTCCAGTGTGTTCCTGTAATTTTATTCACAAAGGAATGAAAGTTAGTTGAAAAAAAAAATTGATAAAATTTTGAAATTATTTTGCGAAAGTTGGAAAAAATGGAGAATAACAAATCTTCTCTCAAAAATAAGTAACTATTTCTGAAATCGGAATTGTAAAAGAAATGTTGTTTTAATTTTTATAAACAATCTTGCAGCGATAGGATCTAATGCTCAATACAAGTGAAAATGATGATAGCGATGAAGAAATAGAATTTGTAAACGATGATTTTTGGTAATTAACTACCTTCTGAAATAGTGTATCTAAAATGCATGCTGTATTTACATTAAAAAAAACTTTCAAATAGAAGTTAGTCATCATTTCGTTGTTTGTTTGATCCAAAATGTCGTACAGTATTGTTCCGAAAGGGGTTAAGTCAGTTTTTCATTTTTTTTCTTTCTAAACAATTACACTGTCAAGATTAACCAACCACATAATTTAGTGTTATTATCAATCATAGATTATTGGGAAAAATTATCATTTCCTTAAATTCAATGTTAAATCTTACATAACAAAATCCTTTTTTTTTTTCAAGAATTGACAAAATAGACTAAACTCCATTTGGAAAGAAACTCGTATGCAATGCTATGCTATATACTTACACTCATAATGCAGTGTGAACCATTTAAATATACACACAAGTGGTATACAAATATGCATATTAAAAAGTACATAGGAGCATGACATTTCGTTATTACGGGGAAAAATCTGTCGATCATTGGTTCCCGAATATCTAAAGGTTCACAAAGAGCATAAAAAGGAGATTCACAAAAATAATATTGTAATGGAGAAACTTTTTTTTAAGTCGTTAAAGTAGAAACTAACTTAATAATACATTTTTGAACATATAGTGTAAACTCCGATTATCCGCGCATTGAGATGGCACGATAATCAAGTTATAAGCGAACACCACGGATAATCAGAAAAACAGTTTTAAAATTAAAAAACGATACTAGCGGATACGATACTAAAAAAATCAATAACGCTCACACATGCATTTAAATTATAGCTATTAACAATAACATTTGATGTAAAAAGAAAATTTAACTGCTAAAAATAAACAATAACACACTCAGAATCCCCTTTAAAAAAAACGAAAACAGAAGTATAAAAGACGAGCGAATTGTCCAAACCGCGGATAACACGACCGCGGATTACTGTATTTACTACAGTTAAGTAAGTAAAAACAATTAGTTAACAGCAACAACAATAATAATAATGATAATGAAAAAATGTAATAAGAATAATAATATTAATAAAACAATGATAATAGTAATAATAAGACAAGTATTGACGAATACATTACCTCTTAATTGCGAGGACCGAGGGAGCAACGAGACCAAATTCGGCCGCAAAAACAGAAGGGTCTTCAGAGAGATCTACTCCGCTCTAAAGCATCGACTGATCTAACTTTCTTTCCAGAAACTACTGACCAACCTGGTGAAAGTATTCATCTTTTAGGTTTATGCATCGCTAGTTTATTTTCTTTATTTTCAGAAAAGCTATTATAGCGCAATTTAAAAAACGGGCTTTTAAATAAAATTTGTTCTTGATTTCCTCCCCAAAGAAAAAGAAAATGGTATCAAAACAATTCGCTGGCCGGTCTTCTCGTGGGAAAGAAACGAAAAGAGAAAAAAGGACAGTGGACCTCAGGAAGCTATAGTTTTTATTTTAATGGAGGGGTGTGCGAGTTTTGCAATCTGCACTGTGGTTTTTAATCAAAAAGTTTCGCACCATTACTTTTTTGTGAGTCTTATAAAGTAAACATACGTTGCACAAGGATAAATTCATCGAGTATCAAGAATAAGTTTGAAGAGAATAAAAGAACAAGAATGCACAGGTGCCAGTAGACCTTTGATGTCGTCCCGATTTTGCTTTCTGGAGGAAAAAAAAAATCCCTTTCTCATGAAATTAGTTTTTATTCCATGTAGGTAGGTTTTATGGAGGTGTGTTTTGGATTCAACAAAAATAAACAAAATGACATGAAAATTTTGAAAACAAACAGAATGTATTGTTAAAGTGCAAACTTCTTAGGTGCGTTGGGGATTTTTTGAGATGGGAAAAAGCAATTGAACTCGCGACACTGCTACCGTTGCCTCAGTACATATGTGTGCACATATGTTGTGTATGGACGTACATAAACATTTTTTTTTTTTTTTTTAAGATGGGGAAAAAACCACTGACGATTAAAAAAAAAAAAAAACACCCGTAATTATTCAAGTTTTCACTTCTGTTGGCACTCCCGCAGTGTCAATTTCTTCTTTTTTTTTTTAATGTTTTTATTTTATGAGGAGGGCAATGAGACGGACACGAGGAAAACCGGGTCGCGAATGCGGAAAGGGTGAGAACCGCTGTACTTTTGCCATGCAGGGCTGCGGAGTCGGAGGAAAAATAGTCGACTCCGACTCCGACTCCGGGACTTTGAAACTTCCGACTCCGATTCCTGTTTCTTTTTTTCTTTTTTTTTTTAAATTTATTTTTGAACTCTTATTTGAAGGGTGTGGGAACCCTAAACAGAGGTTTAAATATTAAGTTCATTAAAAAAGTTTCATCCTTATTTATGGGTAGTCAGGACTCACGTTAGGGGGGGGGGAGCAGAAGTACCCCAATTAGAATTTATGGGAGGTCATTGTGACCTCACAAAAAGTTCCAATTCTCCCAAGAATTCTTGGAGATCATTTCACCCTATTTACCTCTGTTCTCGGAGGTCACTGTGACCTCCCAAAAAGTTCATTTTCCCTCAAGTAGAAGAAAAGTGCGCTCTTGTAATTTGATTCCGTACAAAACTAATCATTTTCTTGTTAAATAGCCAGGCTTTATTTTAACACATTGCATTTTTAATAGGGCTGGATGGATGGCAAATTTTGGTTGATGGGCCGATGCCAATTGTTGGCCAATGGTTAAAAGACGGTCGATGGCCGATATTTTCTTCAAGTTAGCATCGGCGGCCGATGCCGATCGCCGATGCAATGGCTTGTGAGGAAATATAATAAATGACTGCTAAAATGTGCGTTTTACACATTTTTAGGAGCAAAAAAGTATTCGATATATTATAGTGACCTATGCAAGCTATAGTTTAAAGAAAAATGACTGGATACATATAGATGATAGTATGATAGGGGCCCCGACATGTTTACAATTCTAACTTTTTAATGAAAGTATCGCATACCGATTCATAGCAAAAAAAAAAAAAAAGTGCAGCAAAATGTGTAGGAAATATGCTTCTAATGGAAAAATAATGTAAAAGAGGGGGGGGGGATTTAATGTATTATTATGAAAATGCACACTAGCATTTGAAAGTGCAAAGGTAAAATGAGATGAGTTAAAACGAGATTTTGTAACAAATGCGTACTTATAAGTTTCTTAGCGCATACAGGAGCGCCCCGAAGGGAGGTCACGGGGTGAACTCTCACTTATACACCGCCTCATTTATGCGCCTTTTTCACTTATACGACGATTTTAAATGGTCTCGGCACATTCCATAGCAAAATAATGATAGTATCATTCATTTATGCGTCGCTCTAAAGATAAATATTTCACTTATGCACCTAGTTTTCCGTAAAATGTAAATATATATATATATATATACAGGGTGTCCACTCCAATCGTGGACCAATAGCTAATTTCTAAACCGTTAGAGATAAGCATATAGTTTATTTAGGAAAAAATCTCCAAATTTCGAAAGGAATTTTGGGTCCATTCAATGTTTTTCAAAAATCAAATTTGAAAGAGTTACGAAATTTAAATTTTTATACAGCCCCCAGTCCTATTAATCATATTGAGTAAAACATTCTTGACACTGTAACGTTTAAAACTTAAAAAAATCACTGTTCTACGACAAAATTGACCGAGTTATGACGTTTTGAAAAATCAAGATTTTGAACGATTTCGCATACGGTCCTTAAGCGATCTCTCGATGACGTCATGAAACAATGCAAAATCTTGATTTTCAAAACGTCATAACTCGGTCAATTTTTGTGGTAGAAGAGTGATTTTTTTTTAGTTTTAAACGTTACAGTGTCAAGAATGTTTTACTAAGTATGATTGATAGGACTGGGGGGCTGTATAAAAATTTAATTTTCGTAACTCTTTCAAATTTGATTTTTGAAAAACATTGAATGGACCCAAAATTCCTTTCGAAATTTGGAGATTTTTTCCTAAATAAACTATATGCTTATCTCTAACGGTTTAGAAATTAGCTATTGGTCCACGATTGGAGTGGACACCCTATATATATATATATATATATATATATATATATATATATATATATATATATATATATATATATATATATATATATATATATATATATCTTTTCTTTAAAAAATAAGTATTTTTCTTCACTTTCCTCTTTAATCTTTCGGATTTATTGCTCACGGAAGGCATTTTTTTTGCATGAATTGGAATTCGGAGGGATACAATTACCTGTTATGAATCGTTTTACAGGGAACAGTTTGTAATTTAAGTATGCTACGACTTTCGTTTTCTCTTTATCACTGTAATTACATTACAGTAATTGCCAAAACGTAGTAATATGTCCCTTGTCTATGGAAACATTCTTATTCATTCTCTCATTAGAGCCCTATATTGCGTTTTAGTGATTCAAATAGGCTTGCTCACTTATACGTCTGTCTCACTTATGCGCCTTTTTCTGTTGGTCCCTTGGGCCGGCGAATAAGTGAGAGTTCACTGTATGTTTTATTTGTATATGGGTAAGCAAAAGTTAAATTTATAACCAATCGATTGTTTCGACGATTCAAAATACACCCCAGTTCAGTGGCGTACATAGCACCCCCATGGCGCGCTAGGGGGGGGGGACTTTCAAATTTTGCTGGGGGTGGGCGCACCTAAGTTTATGCACATTGCTGCCCCCGTTATTATTTATCAAATTTAAAATTTTTTTAAATCATGTGTAGAAAAGATGAAAAGGGCTCCTTTTTCATTTTTTTTGTGATACCTATTGCCTTTACTCAGAAAGTAACGGTATAAGGTATGCGTATGCTCGTATTTTTAATTCGGCACCTTTCGGAATTTTATTCGGTAAATTGAGAGTTTTCCCCTAAAGCTTGGAGTGCCCATGAGTGCATGATGGCAATGATGCATGTTAAAAATAACAACTTTGCATTAAATTAATAGATAAAATCATAAAAAGCAAAGCCCTTGAAAAGTAATCCTCTCTAATTCATACCTCTCAATAACGGATAAAACTTCCAGTTCCGTAATTGTCCGTTATTTGGAAGTTTTACTTTAATTCTTAAAACTCTTATGACAAAGTGGTAGATCGAAAAGTGTCCACTTGTTGGGAAAATTTCGGTATCTGCCCGAAATTCGGAAAATTCCAAAACTCAGAACTGTGTTGGTAACGTTGTTGCCCGATTTCGGGCCACATGCAGTACGTACTTTTGATTATGAAGTAAAAAATAGAGAAGATAGAATTTCCTTTGATGAAATCTTATGGATTTTTTTTTTCAAAAACCATCGGCCATGCATCGGCTTTTGGATGTTTTCCGAGGCCGATGGCCAATTTTTTCTTCAAGTTAGCATCAACGGCCGATGTCAAGGGCCTATGGAAAAAAGTTCAACCATCGGCGCTTATGCATCGGTCAAGCCTTAATTGCTAATGCAAATATTTTTCATTCAGTTATTTTCGAAGTTTACATTTCACGTTTTCTTTATGTTTTATTCGTGTATTCCACTTTAAGTGCAACAAAAATGCGGTATTTGAAGCAGAAGCGTTATTTCAAAGTTTTTTAGGAGATGGAGAGGTCAAAGTTTAAGCATTCAATGTATATTTTATTGAAAAAACAACAAAACTATGCACGAAAAGAACACTGTAGAAAAGAAACTATTTCGATAGAAAAAAAATCAGTATAGCACATTGAAAAACGGCAATTTTTCACTTGAAGGATTTTTAATACCCTCTTTGACTGAAAATATCCTTTACGAAATCAATATTTAAGCTCTGTAACTGTAACACATTAAAAACGAGTAATTTGGCTGTAAATTTACGAAGTACGAATTATTTTTTCTTAGATTTTATGTCATCCTAAAATTTAGGAAGAAAAATTTAAACTGCGCTTTGTCAAGAGTTAATATGCACGTTACACACGTTACGCATATTCTTTGATTGGTCTCTCACCCAGCTCTGCCATTTATTTCCGCTGGTATGCTAATTCTTCAACTTCGTCTATGATTGTTGCACACCAGTTTATATATAATATAAATTAACACTGATTTGTTTAAAACAAATGTATGTACAATGAGTGATACAAAGTACAAAATGTGAGCACATTAAATAAAAAATATTTAGTAGGTGCAAAAATAATAATAGTTTAAACTAGGGATGCACCGATTAACTGGCAGTATCGACTAATCGGCCACTTTGCCGATTATAAATAATCGGCCAAGATTTCCCGATTAATTGGTGGAAAAATATTTTTTAAATATAATTTTTAAAGTATCCTTTCACCAAGAAACTACGTGAAATAGTTTTATTAATAGTAATAATAATCCTCACAGTTGATATAAAGTTTTTAATAAATTAATTTTCCTATTTTGTATACATTTTTACCTATAAACAATGTTGCAACATTTTTCCCGTATCGATATTTTTCCTTTAGCCTAGTGCTTTTAGAACATAACCTCTAATTTTCACAAAGAATAAAAGTCTTGTAAAAAATGGCTACTGATGATTGAAAATTTTGAGTTAAAAGCACTCAGAAATTAGAGTGCTCATTATAGACTCCCCATTTTTGTTATTATTTTTTAAATTTTCATGTCTAGTTAACGTAATTAACAATGTGTTAATGCAATTTTGCTGGCAATAATTTGAAAATTGATTCGAAGAAATTGGATAAAATGTTGATGGGAAAATTTGGAAAATGGAAAAAAAAAACATCTCTCAGAACTATATTAGTTACTATATTCCTAAAATCAGAATTTTAAAAGAAAAAAAAAAAAAACGGTGATGCCGAAATTGGTAGTAGTAAAAATAATCATCCTTGTAATTAATCTGCTTAGCTGATTAATCGGCCGATTATCAACAACTGATAAATCGATAATCGGCCAATTTGCTTATCGGCGCATCCCTAGTTAAAACAATAAAAAAAATTGAAGGTACTTGCTTGCTCATTCTTATGTCCAAAAAACACTTTTACTTTCCGCTGGTATGTTGGTTTTTCAACTTCATTCGTAATTTTTGCACACCAGTGTATTTTTAATATATATAAGCATTTTATTTGTTAAACACAAAAATATGCACAATGACTACATACAAAGTACAAAAATATGTACACATTAAATGAAAATTATTCAGCATGTGTAAAATTAATAGTTTGAACCAGGGTTGGCAAGGTTTTGGACAGAACGGTAAAAACCACGGTTTAAACCATGGTTTAAACCGTCCTGTCCAAAACCCATGTGTCCAAAACTGTCCTAAACTACATTTTTAGTACAATTTTATATTTTGAACAAATATCAAAAGCACAAAATTATACTTGAAGTTAAGACTTAATCATTTAATGTAAACATTTAAATATGTACATAAAAACATATATAAGATTTTCAGCTGATACTAATCTAGCTACTTAGAAGTTACTATTCTTCATTAAAAAATGAATTAGTTCTCATAAGTTTATATTATTTTATTTTTAGTACTAGCTAAACTTCTTTTAAATATAGATGCAAATGAGGGTGTTCAAAAGGTACAATAATTGACTTAAATGCAAAAAATCAGTTTTGCAACTAATTAAAAAGATACACAACATTTGAGAATGTTACAGCGACATTTACTGAATATTTAATTATTTCATAAAATATTAGGAATAAATTTAAAAGTAGTACAGTTCAAAAAAAATATGTATATACATATGATTGGTCCTCTTAACACTTTACCGACCGGTAGCGATTCGAACATCCTATGCCCTTTCACCGCCCGCTCAGCTGCAGATCGTCCAATTTCCATTTTATTGTTAAACTATAAAATCCACAGATCAGTTCAAAGTCGATTAATCGACACCCGGTCGGTAAGCGCCGGAGAGTAAACGTCGAATAATCGACGCCCGGTCGGTAAGCGCTGGGAACAAAACGTCGATTAATCGACGCCCGGTCGGTAAAGTGTTAACATCCGATAGCACATGACCAGTTTAGCTGCCGTATTTACCCCTAAACGATTTCGGAGTTTTGAGTGAATTATGCTAAAGTTTGAAAACATTCTCTCGATTGAGGCTGAACTTGCAGGACATGACAATAAAAGAATAATATATTTAAAACACTCATTGGAATATCCTTCTGGTTCCAGTAATTTGGCGATCGCAGTCCACCATGTAACAGGATTAGCATTCCTTCCGGTTTCTGAAAAATAAGTGGAAGGTAATGGAGCAGCTTCAGCTTCGTAGGCAATTAGAAGTGATGTGCTTGCAAGAAATTTCTGAATCAAAAAAGAACGAGAATTTTCTTTTTGAGCGATTGACAAGCAGTCTCCTTTATACTTAGGGTTTAATAAATATGCAAGAAAATGATGATTGATTTACACGTTTCGAAATTTCTGTAATGTGAGGCTTCAGACAATCTTCTTTAAGTAACTTTAACTTTAACGACAAGCATCACCAATTGTCCCATTGTCGCTTTGTAAACTATCCAAAGAATCCGCAATTGGTTTTAATTGTACTAGTGTGTCCTTTGATTGTTTGAACAAATTATAATTTTTAATAAGATTGGCAATGTCTTTGTCTATGTCTTTTTCATGTTCTTCAACAATTTTTTGATATGCTGGTCTATTGCGAAGAAAACCTTCAATGCAGGTAACTTGGCTTTTCCATCGAGTCTCTCTTGGTAGCTGGGCTTTTACTGAGTTGGGCATCTCTTTTAACAGGGCACTGGGTATGGGTATGTGGTGATTTCGAAAATACTTTTGAACCCTTTACAATGTTCTTCATTATTTGAGTTGGTGTGGTATCTTGTCCTAATAAATTCAAGTAATGTGCATTGCAGCCGTAAACTATTAAGCTGTTATCCTCTTCAAACAACTGTTCTTTTGCTTTTTCCATAACTCGAGCATTATCTGTCACTACAGCTTTTACTTCACAATTGAATTCTGTTTTCGCTTTAGTAATTGCTTCTTGTACAATACTTTTGTGGTATTCTGCATTTTTTGTATGTGCTCCTGCTTCAACAGAGTTCAAAAAATAGGATTTTCCATCACTGTGAATGCAAGTAGCAATAACTGGATCATTGTGAATGTTACTCCTTCCATCTTCAACTAGAGTGACAAGTTTGTTTTCAACATTTTGCTTCATATGATTTCTGACTTCACTTGAAATTTTTTCTAAAAGTTCTCCAGCAAGAGCTTTTCGACTTGGTGGGCTATATCCTAAGCGCAATGCTGTAATTAATTGTTTGAAAATATGGTGCTCCACCGCAGTAAAAGGAATATTATTAGCATAAAAAAATTTGCAACAAGCAAATGCAAATTTTCAGCACCACTCTTGTTTTGAAAACATGGGAATCGAATTGATGTTGAACTTTCATCTTTTTTCTTGACACCACATAAGCATTTTCATTTTACCTCTCATTTGATTCAGTGTTAGATGGTTCAAAATTCAGAGTTCTGGAACTAGTGCCAATTTCAATATCAAGTGCTTCATCTTTTTGCCCTTTGCAAGATGAAATGTGTTTTTTCATCCTTTCTGCTTTGCCAAGCTGAATATTGCCACAGTGTTTACATTTGGCATACCCTTTTTTTCCATCCCTCTCTGCCTTGAGAAAATGTTGCCATACATTATCTGCTGGCCTACCACCTTTATTCATTTTCAGTCTTGAAGCAAAAAGGTCCACTTGTGTGAAAGCAAAATCATTTACTAATAAAACTTAAGCCTCATACAGATGAAAACTACAGAACAAAATGATTCAACTATTGCTAGAATAATCACTAACGCACAAGAAAAAGGAAATGAGAACAGAAAAAATAAGTTCTTTCCCCTATTCTGCATCAGAATACTGAAACATACACCTTATTGGTCCAATTGTATTTGGTGGGGATGGGGGTGGGGGTGGGGAGAGAGAGATATTTCCTTTCCAAGAAAAGAAAAGAATAAATAAAAAAAATTCTGATAAAATACAAACAAAATATTGGTTTCAGTGGTTTTATTAGCTCCGCCTTGTCTAGACATCTTTTGATGATGGCACCATTTCTTTCTTTTTGTTCATGTTTCACAAAAGAAGCCTGTGATATTTCTTTTCCACCCCCCCCCCCTCCCTTCCGTTTTTTTTTTTTTTTTTTTGCTTCTTGTTTCTTTGTTTTTTTTTTTTTGGAATGGATATATTTGCTTGCATTATACTAAACTGAACTTCATCAACTTGATGGAATTTCTGAAATTGTTTTAAAAATTCCTTAGGTTATTGTACTTACAAGTGAATGACAAAAGTGACATTTCATAATCAGACACTAAATCATTACTGATCCTTGGAAAATGTTGATAAGTTTTTCGAAATATTTGCAAGCTAGGATGTTTTTTTTTTTTTTTTTTTTTTCTTGAGGAAGTATATACACATATGAATGGCTCGGGTGTAAAAAATGGTAACTAGCATTTCAAAAAATCAAAACTTTTTCTTTTAAATATGGATTTATTGCTTCGAGACATTACTGAAACAAGTTTTTTCTATTTAAAAAATGAAGTCGGTACATTGATTAAGTGCTGTGTGTCTTAGGTATATTTAATTACATTTTTTACAAGTGATTTTTGTTTCTTTAATTTGAAACAATACGTCTTTTCGAGTTTGTCAGATACCACTATTTACGCCCGAGCCCTTCATATATATATTGTTGGAAACAAAATACACAGTATTAAAAACAAAAATCAAAAATAGAAAAATTTTCTTGAGAAGAGAAAAACATTTTATTATCAGTTTATTATTCTTCAATCTAAGGTAAAAAAAAAATATTTGAACATCACTGAAAACATTATTGTAAAGAAACCACAAAAGACTTCAGTTTTATACATTTTGAGTTACAAATGGAGCTGAAATTATCTGCTTCAAGAGTGTTTTTTTGACAGTACTACCAATTCCCATTTTATGAAATTTTTATGCAGTGGAGTTATGAGTAAACTGTTCATTTTTTAACGTACATTAAAATTACTAATATAATTAAATATTGTCAAATTTTAATCAATTACAACTAATTAACACCAAGAAACTAAGATGTATGCATTATCAATATTACAGCTAATAGAAATTAGTCAGCTTAAAACCCTTTTGCCATGCTTTAGACAGATTAAGACACTTTTGGACAGATTAAGACACTTTTGGACAGTTTTGGACAGTAAGACGCACCTGTCCTGTCCAAAACCAGTTTTGGACGTCCAAATCCCCAAGCCTGATTTAACTTCATTATGCATAAGACTTTTTTAGTTATTTTTAAGCCATTGGTATTTAATTTCTTTTTGATATGATTATGACCGACAAATACGCGAAAGAAACATTGAGAAATTGTAATTTTTGAATTGGGAAGAAAGATAATTCATTTTATGCTAAAATTCATATTTTATTATAGAGCGATTCCATACCAAATCACCGAATGGGGGTCGCACGACCGACTCGGATTTTTTTTTAATTTGGTACACAGATTGATGGTATAGAGGTATGAAAAAGCCCAAAAGGAAAGTTACCTGCTCCACTTATTTTCTGAGATACATGCCCTCAAAGTTTATCCGCCACGTCAAAATACTAAAAAAGTGATGTTATTTAATCATTTTTTATAAAAAATCGTACTCATGCAAAATAAAAGTGTTAGATATCTATGGAAACTAGTTACTCCAGGCATTCTGAAAAAAAATACTAGAACGTTCATAATGAAAATTGCCAAGGTACAGGGCTCTTTGAAGTTGTCACCACAAAAACTTGATTTTGCAGATTTTGCTAAAATTCAGGCATTTATTACAAAAAAAGGCAAACAAAACCAAAGGTTTTCTCACTTTCTGGTAGTGTACAGGTCCTCCCTGTAAATTGCTATGCAATAAATTTTTTGGGTTTCTCACTCCTTCTTGGAAATATTTTAGCTTAAAAATAAGCCATAAGGCAAAAAATGCGTTTTTGGCCATCTTGGCAGCCATTTTTCTCATAAAGGGGGAGCAGTAGAAACTTTAATTTTTTTTAAAAACAAGCCACTGATATGTTAGCTATTCACAGCAAAAGAGTTTACTTTTGGTTATTTCTCCCATTAAGAGATATCCTGCTGACAGTATATGCATGTTTTTCGCGACGACCATATGCTTTTGTTCCCCCTCTCATGAACTTAAAATTAATTAAACCAAAAAATAATTATATATTTATTATTAGCTGTATTATCTACCCAATATGTCATTAAATTTAATTTATTAAATCATTGAACAATAAATTAGATAATTGATGAAAACAAGAAAAAGTATTTCTCTGATGCCTGAGCATTATGCATTCATAATTATAAAGCACTAAATACTTTCTTGAGAAATTAATTAACATAAATGAGCTCTAAATAGTTATATTATAAGCAATACCCAATCTTGTGATTAGGATACTCCTGTTTTTAATTGAAGAATTTCTTGAATATCACATGAATATCAGGAAAATAAATGAGGTCTTTTCGTTTGATGTAGGATACTTTATGACAAATTTCATTTGATGGGCTACTAACTGAGCATGGTGATAAAGAGCTATTAATTTCAGCATCGAATTCCATTTTACCTTATTAACAGTTAAATATTTATAAAATAATTAAATAAATAATTTAATATAAAGCCATGCTTGAAGAATTAAAATTAGTGCAACTAATTTATTCCCATACGGATCTTTACAAAACTGACATGTGTTGAGCACTGATAAGACATGACCAGAATAAGTTTACTCACTAAAATACTAGTTCACAGATACAATAAAGCGTACATTCTATTTTCTACAAAATAATACTGCAACAAAGAACAAGGGTATAAAGGGGTAGGTACTAAAGAATTTCTTGAAAAATCAATTAAAATAAAGGAGCTTCGAATATTTATCTCATAGGCAATACCCAATCTTGTGATTGGATGTTCCTGATTGATGGCTATAAACAGGAGGATACCCTTGTTCTTTGTTGCAGTATTATTTTGTGGAAAATAGAATGTATGCTTTATAGTATCTGTGAACTAATATTTTAGTGAGTAAACTTTTTCTTGTCAGTTCTTATCAGTGCTCAACGCATGTCAATTTTGTAAAGATCAGTATGGGAATAAATTAGTTGCACTAATTTTAATCCTTCAAGCATGGCTTTATATTAAATTATTTATTTAATTGTTTTGTAAATATTTAACTGTTAATAAGGTAAAATGGAATTCGATGCTGAAATTAATAGCTCTTTATCACCATGCTCAGTTAGTAACCCATCAAATGAAATTTGTCATAAAATATCCTACATCAAACGAAAAGACCTCATTTATTTTCCTGATATTCATGTGATATTCAAGAAATTCTTCAATTAAAAGCAGGAGTATCCCAATCACAAGATTGGGTATTGCTTATAATATAAATATTTAGAGCTCATTCATGTTAATTAATTTCTCAAGAAAGTATTTAGTGCTTTATAATTATGAATGCATAATGCTCAGGCATCAGAGAAATACTTTTTCTTTTTTTCATCAATTATCTAATTTATTGTTCAATGATTTAATAAATTAAATTTCATGACATATTGGGTAGATAATACAGCTAATAATAAATATATCATTATTTTTTGGTTTAATTAATTTTAAGTCCATAAGAGGGGGAACAAAAGCATATGGTCGTCGCGAAAAACATGCATATACTGTCAGCAGGATATCTCTTAATGGGAGAAATAACCAAAAGTAAACTCTTTTCCTGTGAATAGCTAACATATCAGTGGCTTGTTTAAAAAAAATTAAAGTTTCTACTGCTCCCCCTTTATGAGAAAAATGGCTGCCAAGATGGCCAAAAACGCATTTTTTGCCTTACGGCTTATCTTTAAGCTAAAATATTTCCAAGAAGGAGTGAGAAACCCAAAAAATTTATTGCGTAGCAATTTACAGGGAGGACCTGTACACTACCAGAAAGTGAGAAAACCTTTGGTTTTGTCTGCCTTTTTTTGTAATAAATGCCTGAATTTTAGCAAAATCTGCAAAATCAAGTTTTTGTGGTGACAACTTCAAAGAGCCCTGTACCTTGGCAATTTTCATTATGAACGTTCTAGAATTTTTTTTCAGAATGCCTGGAGTAACTAGTTTCCATAGATATCTAACACTTTTATTTTGCATGAGTACGATTTTTTATAAAAAATGATTAAATGACATCACTTTTTTAGTATTTTGACGTGGCGGACAAACTTTGAGGGCATGTATCTCAGAAAATAAGTGGAGCAGGTAACTTTCCTTTTGGGCTTTTTCATACCTCTATACCATCAATCTGTGTACCAAATTAAAAAAAAATCCGAGTCGGTCGTGCGACCAACTTTTTTTTTTTTCGGTGATTTGGTATGGAATCGCTCCTATTTAAGTATTGTCTGCGAATGAATGAAATACAGCTCACTAGATCGCTGATATCTTTTTCATTTTTCATGATATTCAACTGGAACTTTTTTTATAAGATGCAGTATAAATCAGGCTACAATATTTTTGTAGTTATAAATTTCTGTCGTTCGCGCATGCGCCGTGAAAAATTATTTCCTTTTAACGTTCATATCTCATCGAATTTTTAATATTTTTATTTACGGTTTTAGTATGTTCTTTCTCTTGTATTTTGTCATCTTTCCTGAAGTTGTGATAAGGTTTGATCAAAAACTCTGCGTGTTATGAGCAAAAACCCTTCAAATAAAATTGCCGTTTTTTCAAAAATGTTTCATATCTTCAGAAGTAAGAGTGGTACGTTCATAAAAATTTGTACAGTAATTATACATAGTATGCTAATTAATTACTGAAATTGATAGCTTATTTCGAGCTATTTTCGAAGAGTTATGGTCAAAAAGCGGTTTTTCTTTCAACCCCCTTCTTGTCGTCCCCCAAATGCAAGGGTAATTTAATTTCAAATTGGAAATGTTCGGTGAAGCCTATATTTTGTATGACTAAAGTTAAAGAACAATTGATCACTTATTTCTCGAGCTATATGTAAAAATGTGAATTTTTGAAAGTGTCCGGATACTTTTGGCCACCTAGTGTAGATGTTTTCCATAACAATACGTAGTATACAGGTCCCCACAACACATAGGATATTGGTTTGACCAAATGGGTTTGAGGGGCTGGCATATAGGCCCTTCAAAATACAAAGTTCTAGTTCTTATCAAAAAATTTCTCATCTTGGCCTGGCCCTGCGAAAGGGGGGGGGCAGCCCGGGCATATCCCCTGGGCTCGCTAAGTTAGAGGGGCCCGTGAATTTTAGTTTTTCACCATCAGTGTCCAATTTAGGAACTTTAGGGCAGTAGGGCAGACCTTAAATTTCTAACTCGGGCCCTGAACATCTGGATGGGCCCCATTGAAAAGTGTATCGAAGTACTGTAGAGTTGAAACCACAAACTTTGATTTTTAACTTCATAATTTCCATATTAAAATCATACTTTGTTATAATTTACTATTTCGTCTTTGATTTTGCTCCCCCCTCCCAAGGTGGGGACCCTACGGCTCTAGGCCAAGTCTCATGGACTTCTTGGTGAATCAAGCCCCTCTCATCAATGGTAAATGCAAGGAAGAGAATGGGGGCAGAAAGTGTTTTCTCCCGTCGCCAGAGAATTTCTTTCATATCCCTGCTGGGCTATTCTCTAGACGACTTTTCTAGATCGCTCTCCTGGGGTGTTAACCCATGGAGTTTACCCCTTGCTGCCCTTCTTCTCTGCTACTTGGTGACGTGGGACCGAAGGAACATAAAGGAGTGCTACGAAAAATTGCTATGTGCTATAGGGCTCGGGAATTATAGTACAAAGCACTTCGCACCCAGAAAACAAAGAATGCATTTTCATTAACTCATCAGCTCTCCATTGATAATAACAATAACTGATTTAAACATCTGTATCTGTTATTACTGTGATCAATATAAGAGATAGAAGTTTTCAAAATTCGTATACTTTTTGCTAAAATTGTGTTCACAGTACGCCTAAAAGGGAACCACACACGTGTTTTATGGCGTAAAGGAGAGGATCTTCTTTCTTTTTCCATGATAAAAGAATCTCAACGACAAGTGCCATAAATTTTGTTATCCCGTTAAAGATTATTGACCAGCTGGAGAGACGGAATAATTTAAGTTTTAAGTTGAAAAGATAGAAAAAAACTCCTTTGGCGAAATAGTCAGTAGAAACATTCAAGTTTATTCAAATGATTTTTTTTAACTATTATTCTAATTTTTCTTTATATCATCCAAAACCTCTGACCCGTCAAAACTTCGAGAGGGGGGGGGGGGACCTCCGACTATCAAACATTGAAATCTTCTTCTTTTTTTTTAGTTGAATACTTTTTAAAAACTTTTGAGGTTTGAAAATTTCGGGGGGGGGGGGGTTTCTAACCCCCTGACCCCCCCCCGCTGGCTACGGCCTTGTACCCATTATCGACAAGTAATATCGATGCAATAAAAAAAATTATATGCTTAAAATTACTATTAAATAAAACGTTTGATAAAAACTGCAATATATATATATACATATTTTAAAATTTTCATTAGGATTTTAATTAAAGAGTGGTCAAAACTAGCTCCTTTTTCATAGCACAAAAAGTTTAAGAAAAATGCCATAAATAATATTTAACAAAAAATAGAATCAATGAGCTGCGTTTAAAAAAACAGCTTATAACTAAGTCTGAATAGTATTAAATAGACATCGTCTAACGAACTTTGATCAGCAAATAAAAGAAAAAAGTACACACGCAAAAAAAAAAAAAAAAAAAAAAAAAAAAAAAAAAAAAAAAAAAAAAAAAGGAAAAAAAGTACACACGCAAAAAAAAAAAAAAAAAAAAAAAAAAAAAAAAAAAATAAAAAAAAAAAAAAAAAAAAAAAAAAAAAAAAAAAAGGAAGGATCTTGGTGTTTGGAAGGGTGGAGCGAAAAAAATGAATTTTTGATTTTCGTAAACGGGTACCTTTCATTTACTGTGAATGAGGATAAGTAACAATTCTGTAAAATATTTCACTTTTGCGAAGTAATCTTTAGTCTGCGCATTTGGCCTAAAGTTTTGAAATTTTTTATTTTTTTTAGATTTTTCAATTTTTTAAAAAAATATTGCAAATGATAAAACTAGTGACGGGTGGTTATTAAATGGAAGAAAAAGGTTTGAAATATGCAAGAATTTTTTAAAAACCGTTTTAGATTATGATTTCAGTCTGCGCATTAGGCCCAAAGTTCATCAAATTTTCAGAAATTTCCGATATTTTCAATATTGAGCAGAAACTTTATAATTCAATATTTCCTCTAAATAATTACTTAAAGTGCCTTCGAAACACTTTCTTAATAATTTTGTTGTTTTTTTGAACTACTCAACTCTTTGCTTGCTCATTGAAATTACCCAGGACTCACCACGAGGAAGTGGCCGCACTTTGGGTGGCACCCGAGCTCCCCTTGCTTCCAACCAATAAGAGCACACATTTACATTTCTTAGACAAGTCAGGAACAATAAATTGTTTCTTTGAGTAGGATATTGTTTGCATTGGTTTTGATGGATGCACTACAAAGACAGGAAAATACAAAGGTGTAATACGGAAACTGGAAGAAAATCTTGGTAGACCTCTGTAATGGGACATTTGCCAATTACATTTGAATGAACTTAATTTGTTGCATTTTTTGAAAAAGCTAGATGGACCTACCAGTGGACCAAAGTGATTTTTGGGCCTGTTGGACGAAGCTAAACAACATGTTATACTTTCAAATCAGTTCAATATGAACCTATCGAATTTGTCATTGATCAGATTGAGTTTTACAATAAAAATGATTAAAGTACTGAGCAACAGTAACTTCATGAGATGAGTAAGGTAATTTTGACTGGAAAAATATCCAGAAAAATATGAAACAGAAGTCCAAGAAAGCTTTCTCAAGCCAGATGTTAACTACAGTTAACATAATCTTTAGACTATAATTTTTAAAAGAGTTCATAACTTACGCGGTAAAAGTGTCCATGCTCTTTTAGGATGAAGTGCAGACGTTACTAATTTAGCTATGAATTTGTGTCAGATTATAAAGTTTATCTCTCCGGGAAAAAGCAGAAAATTGTATTCACATCTATTCAAAACAATGTATACTTTGCATCCAAGAAATATGCTGTTATCGATACCTATATGTATATAAATGGATGTATGTATGTTTGTTCCTTATAGAAATCCGCAGTTTTTGTCGGATTTTCAACAAGCTTGTCACAGAGGTTCCTTGATGCATTAGAATTCACATAAGCGGGGGTTTTGAAATTAAAAAAAAGATCCAAAAAGCTCAAAATTCAAATCTTTTGTCTCAAAATGGCCATTTTCTTTCAATTTTGAATAGATAGAGTAATAGAGATAAGACTTTAAGCATACAAATTGATAAAATGTAACACATTTAAATATAGGAGTATTTTCCAACAAGGATTACGATTAACAATGAATTATCAATTTAAGGCTGAACTATTTCATTTTAGCATGAAATAAGTTTTTACTTTCCCATGTGGATAGAATTCATTCAAATATTTTTTAGAGCTATGTTGTATTAAACGGGCAACGCCGGGAAATTATCTAGTTAGTTTATAAGAGAGAGCATATAAAGAAACTTGGTTTTAAATCGTATTATCAACGCTCGCAAACAAGTGAGAACGCTTCAGATCCCAAAAATAGATAAAAATCTATTTTCATACATCACATACATAAATCAAAAGTCAGTAAACATCGATATGATTTCTTGTCATGATGTGGAAATTACAAAGCCACCTTTTACAGGTAATTTACCAACACAATATTTACAAAGATTATGGAAACTGACAATTTAAATATGATTTCTAAATGCGCTCTTTTTTTAAACTGCCATTCAAGACCTAATTAGTTGAAAGAGCTGTCAAATAGGTCACAAGCTTTTCAAAATTAGTATGTAATTACAGGAAAAGAAAAAGTTTAGTAAAAACGAGGATATTTGCCAGAAATATTGGATCAATTTACGACACAAAGGAGCAATTTAACTGTGAAAGACGTATCTAAGAAATGTAGATACGTGCTCCATTGGTTGGTAGGAAGAGTTCACGTGTAGGACTAGAAGTGCGGTCACCTCCTCGTGGTGAGTCCTGGGTAGTTCCACATGAGCTAGCGAAGAGTTGCAGGGTTCAAAGTAATAACAAACGAATAAAAACAGGTTTGAAGACACTTCAAGTGAATATTGAGAGGAAATACTGAGTTAAAAAATGGTGAAAATATCGGAAATTTCTGAAAATTTGATGAACTTTGGGCCTGATGCGCAGACTGAAATCTTAATCTAAAATGGTTTTAAAAATTCCTTGTATATTTCAAATCTTTTTATTCCATTTAATAACCACCCGTCACTAATTTTATCATTTGCAATAATTTTAAAAAAATTTGAAAAATCTAAAAAAAAATCAAAAATTTCAAAACTTTAGGCCAAATGCGCAGACTAAAGATGACGTCGCAAAAGTGAAATATTTTACGGAATTGTTACTTATCCTCATTCACAGTAAATGAAAGATACCCGTTTACGAAAATCAAAAATTCATTTTTTTCGCTCCACCCTACTAATCATTATTTAGAAGTACAAATTTCCTACCAAAAATCATTAATTAGAAGTACAAAGTAGCACCTTTTCGATCTCTGCAACGCCCGCAAATAACCAGTTAATCCTAGCAAATTGGAAGGTACGGGGTCTCTGGGGTGCTAAATGGCTAAATGCTAAAAACGCCCGTAAATGATGTTAGCAGCAAAAGAAAAAAAAAGCAAGATAAAAAAAATTATTGTTAAAGAAAAAAAAGATGTGAAAAGATTTATCGTTTAGAAAATAATTAGTTAAGGGGGTCTGGGACACAAAAATCGTCAACTTTTGCATTTTTTTTTTATTATTTCAAAAAAAATTCTGTTTTCTTCTCTTTAAAATGAGGTTTGAATCTTGTTCCTATCTTAGTTAGAACGGAAGATATGATAATTTAATGTGGCCGTCAAGCAACTGTTGCCACAGCAATGACTTCCCTTAAAATGCGTTTTTCGCCATGATGCAATTTTTCCGGATCTTTTGAATTCAAATTCTTATAACTCAAGAACTAATAAGGATAACGTTCCGAAATTTGGAGAACAACTTTTGCAAACAGTTTACTTGAATTTCTATTCGGCAAATTTAAAAAAAAAAATTTGTTCAAAAACTATGGTTTTTTGAAAAAAAAGTACCTTCGAATTTTTCGAAATTTTTACTTAAATATTTTTAATTTTTTTTTAAATTATTATTTTTAAAATTTCCGAATACAAATTAAAGCTTATATATTTGTGTTCATATTGAAGAAAAAAAATGAAAATTGTTCAAGAATATTTTTAGTTTTTGCGATTTAAAACAACCCCCCTTTTTTGAAAAAAATTTAAATTAAAAAATTGAAAAAAAGTTTTTTTTGTCATGTATGTGATGATTTTGCTTATTAAACAGATGGTGAATTAGTGTAAAAAATTTCAAAATTCTAACCTGTTTAATAAATTTTTTTTCAAGATGTGTCCCAGACCCCCTTAATTAATATAAATCCTCATTAAGTAATAGATCACTTTACTCAATATCTGCCGCTTTCTAAGTATGTGAAAGTAACACCAAGACCAGGCAAAATGATATCCCCAGACTTAAGGTTTACATAAAGTGATGGATCAAGTGATTCGCCATCTACCAATTATAAAGATAATTAAATGAAAAAATCCATACCATAGCAAAGTTAAATTGGTAAGCTACTTTGGACTTTGGCTGCTCAAAAAAAAAAAAAAAAAAAAAAAAAAAAAAAAAAAAAAAAAAAATCAAACACAAATAACTTTTCCATTTTATGTATCATATGTTTAAATCAACAGAAGTGGCATTCGAAAATAAATATTAGTCCATGTAGGATTAATTTCAATACATTATTTATTCTATGAAACTTTTACACTTTTAATTAAAAACATGAGAATCAAATCTGAAGAAAGTACTCTTGCTAATTCCTGCACAGGAAATCATACCTTATGTCAATACAGTGTATCTCATTTTCAAAAGAAACGAAAATTACTCTTGTTAGATTAAGCTAAGAGCGGAACCACAAGGAAAATGTTGTTTCATTTTAATTATAGTAAAATTTCCTATTCGAAGCAGGAAAAACAAAATTTCCTCCTATTCGGACTTTAATGTTCTCAAAGAAGACCTGAAGCTTGTAAAATAATGACGAGGGCAGGAAGCTTTCTAGTACTGCAGTAGCTTTAGTGAAAGAGTTGATAAGTTAGTAAAAATATATTTATATAGTTAGAGAATAAGCGTGTGGTTTACGTCTCCTTTTTAAATTTTGTGTGATGTTTATGTTATGCTTAATTGAAATAGTTTATTGAAAATATAACAGCACGTTTTTATAATACATCATTGGTGCAGCAGTTTTGTAGAAATACTTGTATAATTAAGAAAAATATATTTGAATAGTCAGAAAACAAATATGAGGTTTACGTATTTTTGAAGTAAATACTTTCTGAGGAGCGTTGGACATTTTTTGAGATGGGAAAAAAACAATTGAACTCGCTACCGTTATCGACGCCTCTGTATATAAGTATTTAAAGATATTGTGTACGTACATATATAATTACACATGTATTTTTTAAGATAGAAAAAGCACTGACGATTCAAAAAATACACACGCAATTGTTCAAGTTTTCATAATTCTCAAGCTATTATCACTTTCAGAGTGCCACTGATTCTTTCTTTTTTTTTAGAATTGTGTTAAGTCTAGTTACATTAGTTGCTTGAAAACACTAAATAGACAATTTGGTTGTTATTGTTCTTATTTAAACCTTTAGGATATCCGAACATAAATCGACAACGATTGTCGATTATTGATAGATATTTACAGTTTCCGTGTACAAAGCTCCACTAAGATGAAAGTGATTTATATCAGAAAGCAAAATAAATATGAAAGCACCATCTATCAACATTTAGATAATTTTGAACCAAACCAGCAATTTAACAGCTTCTTGTTCAGCACCAATAGAAGCATAGAATTAGAACTGGAACTTGGCAGATTTTGTGACCGTGACGAATTTAAGCTGCACCAGTTACCATTCACGAACGCGAAGTATTTTTGACCTACTGGCATCGAACCTGTCTAATTACTAGATTAAAGTATTAACGATAAAATCAATAAAGCGCATTTTTTATTTAATAATGGTATGCTTTGCTCCAAAGCTATAAGATTAAAATTAGTGGTTCGCAATGTTTCAATGAAAGTGCTGCGAATTTCTGGAGAAAGGGAAGTGTTTTTTCTAGTGGGATAAATGAACTAACATGTTTCTATGTTAGAAGTTTAGTATCAAATCGAGCTCAATGAACACATTTTCAGATTTTTTTTTCATTTTCGCAATTTGAAACGTCTTGGTGGATACTATTAGTCAACCAACAAAGTTCATGCGGTTTTTATTTATTGTTTACTTCTCTGGATTATATTGAGTAAACAGAATGAAGTGGTGGGGGTATCTTTGTATACAAATTAAAGCTTATTTAATGCAGTATTATTTAGAGTATTTGATTAGTTTGATTACTTTGAATTTAAGTGAAAAATCTGTAGTTGAGTATGGCTGTGTCAAACGCAATAATTCGTGCTTGTTTACTTTATGAGTTCAAACTTGGTACCAAAGCTGCAGAAGCTTGTCGTAAGATATGCACTGCTTTTGGGGAAGGTACTGTAGCTGAGCGGACGGGTCAGAAGTGGTTCAAGAACTTTGCCTTGGGGGATGAAAATCTGGAAGATGAACCTCGCTCCGGGAGACCATCAACGGTCAACAACGACTAGATCAAGCTGGCAATCGAGCAGAATTCACGTCAGACATGTCAAGCACTTGCCTTAAGATTCAATGTGAGTGATGAAACTATTCGTAGATATTTGCACCAGCTTGGGAAACGATGGAAGCTAAGCAAATGGGTACCACATGAATTGAGTGAAACGAACACACACAGCAAGAATCACTCAAGACACTCTGGCACGATTACAGTGGGAAATTCTACCCCACCTTCAGTACTCACCAGACCTAGCCCCAAGTGACTACCACCTGTTTTTGGCAATGGACAACCATATGCGCAATCGGCGGTTTCAAAATAGAGAGGATTTGGAAAACGAGGGGAAAAACTTTTTTAACTCTCAAAACCCAACTTTTTATAAAAACGGGATATATGGTCTTCTGTCTAGGTGGGAAAAGGTAATACTTGCTGATGGTGATTATTTTTCTGAATAAATTTAATTTAAACCCATTTTTTTGTTTTTATTTATTAACATTCAAAACCGCACGAACTTTGTTGGTTGCCTGGTACTTTTTGAGAAAAAAGTAGCAATATGTTCTTCCAGTTACTACCTATCTAAACTTTTTTCGTAGTTACAACTATTCATGTGGTTTTCTGGGGAGAATTGTTTTAAAATTTGTTGTAAAAAGTGTTTCAAATTGTGATGAAAAATGGGACACGGTGTCTTTGTTCAAAAAGTGCGCAGCAATTACTTACAGTATGAACTTACATTGAGACTTACAGTATGAACCCCATCTCTGTTAAATATTTGTAAGACCCTAGTTACTACGTATTATTTATACTATTCCTATTTCTTAGAACTTATGTATTAAAATTTTTATTGTAAAAGAAGATAAAGGAAAAGAGCTTTTATGTAATTGTTTTTTTTCTTTTTTCTTTATTTTCTTTTTTTCTTTACTTCGTTTTCTTTTTTTTGTGAGATGATGAAATATTCTTATTTTGAAACAAAACAATGCCAAGTGTGCAAAAAAAAATAATTACTTAAAATAATTCTAATGCCGGAAATTTAGTAGTCCTGAAAATTTGATGGTGGAAAAAAAAATATATATGCGTAAATGTGTAACGTGTTCTTGGTTTAAAAGTACAACATGAGCACAACACCCATTTATTCTTTAAAAGCAGAATTTCACTTCAGAAGAAATCACTCAAATATTTCTTGAAATTAAAAAAAGAAAAATAAACAAATATATTTGCTGAGAAATCGAAGATTGTCATCGTGACGGGAATATTAGAATGCGCTTAAAATGGATGATGGGAGTAGATTGAAAATGGATGTTCCTCCTATCCAAAGAGAGATGAAAGAGTAGATTTTTAAAATTTAGTTCGGGTTTTAAAATTCTGTAGGTAAATGCGAAATACAAGTTTGACCTTGAAAGCATTTCTACCATGTTATGAAAATAAATGGAACAAAATTTAAAGGGTATTTATATACGTAGAGTAAGTTTATTTATAAATATAGTGTAAACAATATTGCCTAATATTAAAATACGTTTATCAAGACATCCTATTGGAATTAGTAGTAGATCATTTATTAGTATTTAATAATTCAATGCACTGTAAAAATGAATGTTGTTTTTACCGTATTATACAGCTAATTTAATAGCAATAAACTAAAAATTGCTAATTTTACAGTAATAAAGTGTAAAATTGCTATTTTTACAGTAATAAACTGTAAAAAAGTTAACTTTACAGTTTATTACCGTGCATTTTACAGTAATAAATCGGAACATCTGCTGCTAGTATTATATTGTTGTTTTTACAATATAATACAGCAAAGTTTTACGGCAATAAACTAAAATTTTTAACTTTGCAGTAAGAAACGGTAAAATTGCTAGTTTTACCATTTATTACTGTGCATTTCAGTTTTAAATTGGAACCTCGGCTCCCAGTATTATACTGTAAAAACAACAGTTCATTTTTTTTGCAGTGTGTGAAAAAAATGGCAAGTAAAATATCTACCCCTCCCTCTCCCTTTGAAGACTAAATGGGGAACAAAATCAAAATAACTAAAATTCAAAATGAAAATCATAAATTAGTTAAAGCGTAGTAGTGAACTTTATCTAAATACTGATGCAGGAAATTCACTATAGAAAACTAGTGATGAAAATGATGATTGAAGCTTAGTAAAAATGTATTTATAAAACCCCTGCATTTCATGAAAAATTTGAATATGTGATTAAGCACTAAACTATCTCAACCATTATTCTGAAATTCCCGATGACAATGTTTCCTCTTAGTAGTGCCAACCGCATAAACATTGTGTTTACTGTATACCTAAGAAACCAAAATGTATTAACGCCCCCCCCCCCCCCGCTTCATGTAAAGTCAGTGGAAAGTACGATATTTTTTAAAGACTTGAAAGATAATTTGTCATTAAAAGTTGAAGAGGACAAAAAATTTAAATTTCTACCCTATTTCATTTATATTTGAAGATACAGAAGTAAATCTGAATTTTTATACACGTTTTAAAAGATAAAATATTGCTAAAGTCTGTGTTTCTAAAATGTATGTTTCATTTTTCCGTAATCAGTATCCGTCATAATCAGTAGTTTCAGTAGTAATTTCATTGAAAAAACTTTCACCGGTTATTATCAATGTTTTAAGCTTGATACTTTGCTAAGATTGCTTATTTACTTTCGCAGTTTCTCTCTCTCTCTCTCTTATCCAGGTTTTATATGTTTCAGACAAAATCTTCTTTAAATGTACGGAAAAAGTTACATCGTTAATCTGTAGTTAGTCTGTATATTATTATTAAAATATTTATAGTTACGGTTGATGTTTTATAGTTGATGTATGTTAATCATCGTTGTTTTGCATCGATGCCGATGCTTTGCATTTCGAAAAAAAAAAAAAACCTTTTATAAAAATATTTGATTCGAAAGTTACTTCGTTAATCCGTAGTTGCAGTATCTATCTCACTGGATAAAAAAATAATATACTCTCCATCAATGTATTACGGTTCATGCATTTTTTTTTCGAAAAGAAAAGAAAAAAACGATACACAACCGAATGTGCGATATAAGAAGTCACAATGTAACTTAGAGCTACTGTACATTCGAATATATGTGCAATATATCAAAAATAGTTCGATGTTTTGAATCACCGATGTTTCTTGTTCGCTATATCAATACCATTGATAGTTCATTTTCTAAGATCAATATTTTGTAATCGATGTTGCGCCACTAAATCAGGTCCACATCGTGTTTAGATTAACATTAAAGGGAGCAAAATACCTGCAAAGTCGATATTTGAGATGATTTCCCAAAAAGGGAAGCTTTTACTAGCAATTCAACGAGAACTGAAACACGAATGTTCTGGACCTTTACGGAATATTACTGTTCCCTGATTCTTTTCATGCTTATACTGGATGGGGATTATCTTGAGATCCCGCTTCAAAACTCTCCGCCCTTTCACTTGCTTTCTAAGATAAGGGGAAAGAAATGCAATCTTTTGATGCTTCTTATTGTACAGAAAAAAATAAATAAACAAACTGGAAAAGCACTAAGAGCTGACTTTTAGACCCTTTTAAATTCCCGAGTAAAATATAGGACCTGCTTTATTTCGTCATTTTGGCCAAGTATTTTTTTTTATCATAAAAAGTTTTCTTTCGTTTTTCATTGGACCTCTACAAAGGTTGTTCTTTGTACTTTATCTAAGAAGCGTAAATACTACAGCAATATATTTTCTGAGCACTTTTTTTTTTAAATATTAAAGAATATGTAACAGTAAACACTTCAGATAAAAATAGAATGAATCGAAGAAATAGGAATATCTTGGGTAACTTGAAAAATAATAAAGTAATTATGTTTTTAGTACGTTTGTGTACGATTTCGAAAAGGAATCGTACTCGATTTTAATGTTTAAATGTGTTATTTTAGTTTTTTATAACAAATATAGATGTGAAAGAAAAAAAACATTGGATTTCATAGATAACGAACGCAACTAATGTATCATCAATGTGTCTTTCAAACCCACTATGCACATGGAGAACAAAGGTCATCGATTGAAAATGTTAAAATTTTACATATGAAATTTTAGTTTTAATTGTAATTTCACGGTATTTAATTTAATGAATAAACTTACTGCTCGCATATATTTCACAACATTACTTTAGTACGACAGTTTTAGAGGCACATTTTTTGTAATAAACTAATAGCCGATTTTTAAGTCTCTGAATCGTTATACACATATCAAGTTTTTGGGACCAATCTTCAATGCAAATGCTCTTAAACCAATATAGAAGTATAAAATAGAATTTGCAGGATTTTAGAGGCTACATTGTAAGCAGTATAATACAGCTAAATGTATAATAGCAAACTGTAAAAATTGCTAATTTTACAGTAATGAACTGTAAAATTGCTAATTTTACAGTTCATTAACTGTAAAATTAATATTTACATTTTATTACCGTACATTATACTGTTTTAAACTAGAACCTCTGCTGCCAGTATTATACTGTTGTTTTTACAGTACAATACAGCTAAATTTTATGGCAATAAACTGTAAAATTTCGAACTGTACAGTAAGAATTGTAAAATTGCTAGTTTTACAGTTTATTACTGTGCATTTTACAGTTTTAAATTGCAACCTCGGCTGCCAGTATTATACTGTAAAAAAACCGCTTCTTTTTGCAGTGTGGAGGACGACTGACTTTTTACAAAATCAAGAATTGAAATGAGAATAAAAAGATTATTATTGTTTTTTAGATTTGTCAAATTGTTAATACCTGTCTCATATT
This sequence comes from Uloborus plumipes, assembly GCA_038373865.1. Taxonomy (NCBI): domain Eukaryota; kingdom Metazoa; phylum Arthropoda; class Arachnida; order Araneae; family Uloboridae; genus Uloborus; species Uloborus plumipes. The sequence continues at coordinate 4,195 of JAXGGA010012724.1, read as the reverse complement.
CTCTCCAAGTGTGGTGGAACTTTTCTTTCTGAAAGATCCAAATCAATATGTTTGGCTCTTTTTTTTTTCTCTTTGGAACTGTTTAGAAGCGAAGTTGTATACCCGATACACTCCTTGTACGTGACAATTTTAGATTGAATTCTCGCTACTTAATAGTTTTACGTATTTGAAAGAACTTTCGAAGCATCTATTTGCAGTGCAGTGTCTTTTTATTTACACTGGAATACCCCAATAAAGAAATTGTTGATGTTGTAGTTATTATGGAGAAATAATTTTTCTCAAATTCACGATATCTTAAGAATTGGTGCTTGCAGTAGTATTGGAAGTGCTAGAATATTTCTGATTCCTACAAAAATGTTTTTGATCTGGAATTGAATTGAAAGTTCTGCTGTTGGACAGAAATGATACTTTACATCCTTGGAATGTTTTTTCTTTGTCACCTTTTTTCCCTCCTCCTTCCAAGTTTTGTTCTGAATGGAACATAGTTCCAAGAATGAAATTTAATTCATTTTCGAAATTGTGTCTTGAAGGTACGTACGACATTGTGATTGCATTTTCTTTTCTTCTTTTGAATTTTAAAGCAATGATGAGTCATTTATTAGCAAAATATAAACGAAAATATGAACAGAATTGAAGTTCCAATTGCTAAAAGTTGACATATTATTGCAAATAGTTTTATGAAAAATATATATTTTTTTCTTCAAAGATAAACAATCAGCACAATTGCGTCGTTTGAAAAGCTGCCGAAGTAAAGTTCAAAATCCTTTCAAAGTCATCCAACAACAGTAATGCTTATTGGCGGAGAGAACATTTTTCTTTTAAAGTGTGCTTTAAATTTCAAATGATAAATGAAAGAAGTCAAGAATTATAACAAGAAAATATAAAGTTAGTGTTGTTAATAAATTAAGTAAATAATCTTGAGGAGAAAAAAGAACGCACTGTAAAATTTTAAAGTATTTCAACCCTAGAGCTAAGTACGTTTGCATATTCTATTTTTGAATAATTAAAGACTTAATTGTTGTGTTCTAATGATCATACACGTTTTGAAAAGAAAATGTATGCATAATAGTTTCATAATCTCAGCTGAAGGGAATATTACCTCGGAAATAAAAAGATGTGTACTAATAATACAGACCAGCTTAGTCTATTACTTTCCCTTACAAAAATATTTAAAGAAAGCAAATTTGCTCATTTTATTTATAGTAACCAATAGTTTTCTTCTATTATACTTTGTTGTACACAAATTAGTATCTATCCAGGGTTTTCCGTTTTTACTCGCACGACCTTTGTTTTCGAAACCGTTTGTCCTAGATGAATACTTTCAATGTCAGAAATGCTCAAAGTAAGGTGCAGAGTTAAGATAGAGTGAGTTCTGGTAAGCTCTTTTTTTTTTTAATTAAAGTTCACATTCTTAAGGATGCTGCTCTGTCGAAAAATCTTGTACACTGATCATTTTTGTTTTAAATTTTACTTACAAGTCCTTTACTAAGGTTTTCAAACATATAATATGTCAACCAGCCATAAGCAGAAGTTTTTTGACCTGGTTTATGGCACCTCTCCGAAGTTACGCACTTTCCCTACCTAGCGGAGTAAATGCGTCCACTTTAAATTATGTGAATACATCCTTGTGCAAATTAATTGAAACAAGCTTGAAAAATTGAGAAAATTAAGAAGAAATACGATTTTGTTTGAACTTATGTAAAGTCAAGAGATTTTATAACATAATATGATCTCAACATCTCTTTATTAACATTTGAACACGATTTAGGATGGAATCCACCAATTTTTTACACTTATTTGCAATATATGTATCCTTGTACCAGACATGAATTAGCGCAATGATTAGCTTCTCCATAGTTGAACAGCCCTTATGCAAAAGGCGATTCTTGCATATAGCCCAAAGATTCTCGACTGAATTGATACCAGGAGAGTTCCTAGTCCCCCGATTGTCTCTATTTGACCCTCAGACATGAGTTTCCTAGTCATTTTGGCCATATGGCAAAGGGCTAAATCCGGCTGGAAAATCTCCATTCCGTCTGCGCATCATTTCTTCAATACTGGTAAAGCAATTTTTCCGAAATAGTAATAGGTTGCTCAAAACGACCATACCGTCAGCAGGCTGCAAAGAACCAACCCAATTTTAACCGAAAAAAACCCCAAACAACTTCTTCTCAGGGTGTAAACAAACCGGTTCATGATGTAGTTTCTCATTTTTTTTTATCTGGAAGTCTTCGTTCGTTGGCCTTTTACACTGAAATGAATTATTTCACAAAATAGTTCTTTCCTCTCATTTTAACAGCTCAATTCTTATATTTTAATATCCGAAAGTAGTGCTTTTTCTTCAATGGTTTAGTCGGAAGATGTTTCTTCAAAGACCGATAGGCTAGCCGACCGGCTGCAATAATGTGCTTCCGGACAGTAGATGAACATATATTTATTCCATACCTTTATAAATCTCTGTAAAGTGCTGCACAAGTCTTTTTACTTTGCATAAGGAGAAAAGAGACATATTTTGGTGTTGTTTTCATTTTGGGGAACATTTCTCTCTCCATTTTGGCGATATGGATCCTGCTTCTTTATTTTGTTTTATAACGCGGCTCACATTTTCAATACTGACGTCGACTACCTTCGAAATCTCTCTATAAGTCTTTAGCGAATGTCTGGAAAGAGTAACAATCTTTATACGCTTTTGTGGTGTCATATCCGTCACTGGAAACAGTGAAATCTCAACTGACGTGATCATAGATGCAGTTTTAATCTACGGAAGTTCCGGCACATGCGCCCTTAGAACCCCTCTGATTGGTGAAAATTGATAATAAGAGAATGATTTGTTCATCTCATCCATATTTTTACTAATTTTACTATGATTTAGGGAAAAATACTAGGAATAACTTCAAAACTAAAGAAAAAGGTTCTTTGTTTCAATTAATTTGCACAAGGGTGTATGAACAGCAAAAAACTTCTGACATGTTTTAAATATGTTATATAGTTGCCTTGGGATAATTTCTAGTACTAGAGATCAGCACTTGCTTGCATAGATGAAACGCAATCAGTGATATCCCACGTGTCTTCCTAACAACTGCAAAAAGAAGATTGAGAGCGTTGTGTCTGTGATTCTTCTTATGTTCTTTTAAAAAGACCAAGTGAACAAATGCAAGTTATTTTTATTTAGTATTAGTCACTTATAGTCTACATAGTTTATTTTGGTTTAATAAATTAATCAATATGTGTTTAAGCCAGGGTTCGCACTTACCCCTTCTTAAATGCAAGATGAGACATATAGCGTGGGGTAAGTGCGTACCTAAGTGATTTCCTTTAATTTTGATTCTATGGTAGACCGTCAGGTGACCTAGGTGAATTATTCGTTTTTTTTCTTGAAAAAATACGGTTTTAAAATATTTTTCTTATTAGAATCAGCCACAGTAAGTAAAAACACAAAAGAAAAAAACAAAAAATAGAAAATAATTGATCATGATATGATGCTTGTAAATTTTTTTTCTTCTACATTGAAATAGTTTTTCACAAGTTGTATCTTAGTTTTCTGAAATACAATTTATTCATTATTCCACCTTCGTTTTTTGAATCAGTAAAGTGTTGGTTTCTTATTTAGTGTTTTACTTAATTTCATTGTTTTATTTGTCATTCTAGTTTAAATTAAGTCACTTATGATCGCTATTTTCAACAAAAAGTTTACTAAGTGATATCTAAATGTCAATATATTTCAGAGGTCATGAATAAATTCGAAATCTTATGCAGCATTCAATGTAAATCACTTGATAGAAATTGGGCTTATAATCGGCTTATAAAGAAATTATGGGCAAAGTTAAAGGTAAATTAAGAGAGTCGGATTTCCCACGTAGTGGTACACACTTGCCCCGTATAATGGTACGCACTTTTCCCATCATAATAGTACTCACTTGCCCCACATAATGATACGCACTTGTCCCATCATAATGGTACTCACTTACCCCACATAATGGTACGCATTTGTCCCATCATAATGGTACTCACTTGCCCCACATAATGGTACGCACTTGTTCCATCATAATGGTACTCACTTACCCCACATAATGGTACGCACTTGTCCCATCATAATGGTACTCACTTGCCCCACATAATGGTACGCACTTGTCCCATCATAATGGTACTCACTTACCCCACATAATGGTACGCACTTGCCCCATCATAGTGGTAC